>VXAY01007342.1:3037960-3053844 GCA_013399855.1 Oxyruncus cristatus
CGCCTCCTCCCCCCCCGACCGCATCGACATCTTCGGGCGCACGGTGAGCAAGCGCAGCAGCCTGGACGAGAAGCAGAAGCGGGAGGAGGAGGAGAAAAAAGCGGAGTTCGAGCGGCAGCGGAAAATGTGAGCCCCGGGCCTGGGCTGGGGGCGAGGGGGATGGTGAGGGATGGGGGAAGAAGGGGGGTGCGCTGTGCCCTGGTGCCTTTCTCTCCGCGCCTTCTTTCTGCAGTAGGCTCGCCTGCCGCTGCGGTACAAGCGTTCGGGCCTTAGCTGAGGCCTAACGAGAGCCGGTTTTCCCGCCATCCGCCCCTTTCCCAAAGCCCGGCTCCCTCAGGTGCGCTCGGAGCCGCCCACTCGGGGGCGAGCCCCCCGCACGCCGCCTCCCCAGCTCTGGCTCTGCCGCTTCCCGTCCGCCGGCGCTGCTCTCGCTCCTTTACTGCTCTCAAACTTCCCTGTGCGGCGAGGCCGCGGCGCCCGAGGCTTTGTGCTACACCGCCCGCCCCTCCCCGCCCTGGTGTGGGGCTTGTGCGTCGAGCGGAGGCATCTGGAGTTGCTCGGTTGAGGGTTTCGGAAGCACTGTGAAGCTGTTATATTAACACTGAGGGATTATTTTCTTGCCAAATGGGACAGTGACAGCCGGTGACTTGTTTTGTTTGAAACCTTGTCCCTTTTCAGTTTACTTTCTGGGGAGTGTGGCTGTTTGTTGAGTCTGCAGAGATAAATTCTGTTTTAATAACGTTGGGTATGCACTAATGTTTAGCAGCATAATAAGTTATGAAACAGACCTTTATGCAGCAGAGAGGAGAATGGTTTGAACAGTTGTGATCAGGTTATTCTTCTTTGAATGCTACCCTTGGAGGGTAGCATTGGACCACCTAGTCCAGAAATAGCACTTGTTTGTATGAGTGAAGTCAAGTACTCCTGTTAATTCTCAGGTGAAACTTCGAGTTTTACTTCAGCACTATCGTTCTCATGAAATACTAGTTGATGTTCAGAAGGCTGGGTGAGCCCATTATCGCTTCTGGTTTTGTTTGTTGATAATCTCCTTTGCTAACTTAGATTTCGACAGCAGCGTTGTCAAAAACTTCCATAGTAACACAAACATAGGTGAAAATTGAAGGGTTTGAAGGGTTTTTGAGATACTGATCCTAATTTTGTGGTTTATAATTTTATTCAGTACCTAAATTAAGAAAAATACTCCATCCACATCTTCAGTGATGAATTGGAATGTGCTTAACAATTTGAGAATATAGTGAATAGTTTATTTTAGTGTTTCAAAACTGGTTTAGTTCATATGTAAGTAAATTTTTTATTTAAGTTAGTTTTGAAATTTTAAAACGCTCATGAAGTCTGTATAGGAGGAATATGGCATTTGAGCAATATTTGCTCCAGAATAGTAGACTTTTCAGGAAGAATCAGTGTTGGAAAAGATTGGGTATGAAATTTTCATACTTCTAGAATACACTTGAAATTTTAAAAAGAAAAAGCAAGAAAACCTAATATACTAGAAAAGTATGGTATTTGAGTAAGTCATCTGTAAATTGCGTAATGTATGTTAGTGTAGGCTCATGTTAGTGAAGACGTACTTTCTTGCTGATTGAATAAACTAGTGGACAGTTCATATATTGAAAGTGACTTTCTTCTTCTCATGTCTGTTCAAATCTTAATACATAGCCTAACTTTTGTTCTTTCCTATAATGCTCATTTTCTATAAAGGCCTTGCAAGTATGACTTTTTTTCCCTCAGAAATTTGCTGACATGCAAGTGGTTCCTTTTCTGCAGATTTCATAAAATTAGTCTTTCAGGAGTAAATGGATCATACTAAAAATACTTTTTTACTTTAATGACTTATCTGTTGCTCTGAAATCATCAGTAGGCCAGGATGATAAAGTTATACCTCTATATGAAATACTGTAAGTTCATGTGATTAAAAAAGAATAGTTGGTATAAACTATAGAATAAATAACTGAGATTTATATCTGTGTTTATAATTAAATTTCCTTGATGAAGTCAAAGGCATTGTAATATTATTGTTTATAAGTGTTAAAAAACACATTTGATTGGTTTAATTAAATTTAAATGGAATTTGTTGGGGTGAGAAGAATGAAACCATTGTAGGCACAGTGAGTACATCATCCATTGCTGCAGATATTTGAAAATTTATTTCAGACATGAATGTCATGGATATTTTTGTAACTATCTTTTTTTTTGCACTATCTTTATTCAACTAGTTAACTTCTGTTCTGCATTTCCCCATGTTAAACATAAAGTTGTGATAGTTGAATAAAACACGAGAATATGAGCTTCCTGACAGTTTCTTTCTCTAGAACAGCCTCTTAGGTATGCTAAGCAGTATTGGTACAGGACGGTGAGAGTACTCGTTGCTGAATAAAACCTCATAAGAGGAAATTAAAACCTTTCAAAATAAAAGGATATTTAGTATATAAAGGATGTTAAAAATTGTCTAAAAAGGGTTGTGGCTTGGCAGAGATACTACTGTATCAGAATGGGGATGTTACATTTTTCTAGATGGTGATAGTGGTCTAGGTTTTTTGTTTGCCTTTTGTTGTCTGTTTTTTTTTCTGAAAAAATCACCTCAAGGTATTTTGTGCCAATTTTGGAAAAGTGAATGCTGGCCTCATGTGCCCCCATGTAATATGGCTGTCTCTTGAGGAATTTCAGAATAAAATTTGTCTTCTCAGGACAAATGATTGAGTTGAGGGTTCGAAAATGTTGTACTGAAGTTAACTTACTTGAGTACACTTCTGAAAAGATGACATGTTAAAAGAGGGAGTTGGGAGCCTTTTGGCTCTGTATTTCCCATGCCTGTCTAGATCAGTCATCCGTACTTCATCATCTCCTGTTTCATCTTTGCAAATTGTACCTTGAGAAATCTAAAAGTTGGTAAATCCTGTAACTCTTTTTTTTTTTTAATTTGTTGTTTTCCGAATAGGACAGATTAGGAAAGGTTTTCCAAATGAGATGGGAAAATTCAGGCATTATGAAAATGACACGATATGAAGATATCGCAACTGTAGTTGTTATCCTAAATCATGGATTTTTGTCGCTGACAATCCAGAAGATAAGTTTTATAAGATTGTTCTGTACTTCACAGAATACTTAAAATGAAAGTTCAATGTCAAGTTTAAAAGCAGCAGTCTTCTCCTCAAAGCCCATAATTCCAGATAAATTGCACTATATGAAATACAGCTATACAGTATTCACTGTTCATCTTTGTATATGTAATTGCTATGTTGTACTAGTGATTACTACCTGGAATTTTGTTTCCTGCATTTGGTAATTAAACTGCAAATTTAATTTGCAGAACATGGAAAGCTGTAGTTCACAAGGATTTATTTAGCACTTGGTATTGGTATAATTTATTTTGGATAATTACAGTAGGAACAGAGTATTGCAATAGAAAAAGTTAAGGAGAGCTGAGGTACTCAAAATTTGCCAGGTAAATAATTGGATAACTAGATTACAGGCATACCACTGGAATTCTAGTTAAAATATTCAAATCACAAGTTTTATTGCTTCTGTCTTCTATTTTAAGTTAGTAGTGATGAGTTTGGTGCCTCTAAGGTGGTAACTTTAAGGCAAGATTTTACAGGATGTTATTGCTACATGTGGCTGAAAATTGAGACCATTTGAACTCCTGAAGGATGGTCAGAGTTAGGTGGGATTTGGATTTTTTGGAGGGGTGGTGGGGTTGTGGTTGTTGTTTTGTGTTTGGGGAGAATTATTTCTTGGTTTGGGTTTTTTTCTCTTTTTTCCCCCCTCATTATGATGAAGTATGATTAGGTATTCTTAATCTTAGTCTGTTAGTAAATATAGAGATGTGAAGTATGGTACGGGCTGAATGGATTCTCTATAGTAGGAACACCGATTGCCTGAATATTTACTTTCTTTAAATGTAGGTCCAAATATTCTTTATGTATATAATCTGTGTATAATGGATCAAACTTTTCAAAAGTTATTCAGTAGCGTGGCTGATACTGGATGTTAAAGGAGTTTGTTTCAGTGCAAACATTCTTTATTGATTAAAAAGGTAATCCTCATGTTTGCGTTTTGTAGTCGTCAACAAGAAATTGAAGAGAAACTCATAGAAGAAGAAACTGCTCGAAGAGTGGAAGAACTTGTGGCTAAACGCGTAGAAGAAGAGCTGGAGAAAAGAAAGGATGAGATTGAGCGAGAGGTTCTCCGCAGGGTGGAGGAGGCTAAGCGCATCATGGAAAAACAGTTGCTCGAAGAACTCGAGCGACAGCGACAAGCTGAACTTGCAGCACAAAAAGCCAGAGAGGTAACGCTCGGTCGTTTGGAAAGTAGAGACAGTCCATGGCAAAACTTTCAGTGTTGGTTTGTGCCTCCTGTTGGGTTCAGAAAGAGATGGAATACAGCAAATCTAATTCCCTTCTCATATAAACTTGCATTGCTGCGAAACTTAATTTCTAGCCTATTCAGAGGAGCTCACTGATATTTAAACAGTTATTCTCCTAAAACCTGAACAAGGATACTTGATTTTTAATGGAACTGACCTACATATTTCAGAATTGTTTGAAACTTTTGCCATGGCTGCAGGATTTATCAGCAGTCCTTTCATTTTTGGGGAAGGGTATTGAAAAACTTATAATTATGTATCCTTCATTTGTTTCATTTTGTTTACCTAGACTGTAAGAGGCTTTTGCCTTCAGTCAGGCAAAAAGCAGGGTCCAGCAGTGATCTGCAGTACCTGTCTTTAACGAATAGGTTTCTTATTCTTCATTTTAAAATGAACATTTTCCTTGAGCATACATTGGACTAATTCTGGGACTTCGAGCATAAGCCCATTCACGTCTTCATGAAGGATCTCTGTCCAAATCATTATACCCATTCTTAATAACTACTAACAACTCCTTTTTTTCTCCCTAGAAGTTATAAAAGAGCAGGTTGCCCTTGTCTGAAGTCAAGCTGATCGTGTGACTTGGGTTTTTGGGTTTTTGGATTTTTTTTTTTTGTTTTGTTTTGTTTTTTTAATCAGCAGCTGGAGCAGAAGCTGAAAATGTCTTTCTGTGAGACAGTAATTTGCTACTAAAGGCTTTGATGCCTGCCTGCACCAATCATTCCAGGATCCAAAACTTTCAAAACAAACTTTAAACTGAAAAGGAAATCTGTGCTAAATAGTCATAAGTGTCGAATGCTTTCTTCACTCTGTACCTCCTACACAGTTTATTTTAAATTAATATTTTGATTGGCTTACAGGAGAGACAGTAGCAATGCAGCTTTCCCCTTCATACCAAATGTGACTTGTCAGTTACATATCCTTTAATTAAATGAAAAAAAAAATGGAATGTTGAGTTATAATAAATATTAAAAATATTAAATTATACTTTTTTTGCAAATTCAGACTTTAATATGAAAGAGTTTACATTGAATTTACATGTTCATAGTCAGAAAATTCTTCATATATAGAGGTTTTCATTTGATCAGATGGATGACTTTTTAAAAAGTATTTTTGCTATTGTCAATATCATGTGGCAAAGTGTCATCAGTTCTTTGTAACATATAATAAACCTCCATGCCTGGAGTGAAGTGTGCTAGCTAGTAGCTCGTTACTAGTCATAGTAAGAAGTTTTCATATGCTTGCTTTGTTCGTATTAACTTTTTTTTCTTACACAGACACAAACCTCTGGCTAACTTTAAATCCAAATATTAAAATAATTCGGATATATATTATGTGAACTGAAACACCTCAAAAACTTTCACGCAGTCTTCATATTTGAGTTGCATAAGAGTTCCATAAAATTCACCAAGAAAACAACAATTACAAGGCTTTATTTCCTGATCTTGCCTTCCCTGGACTCGTGAATTCCAAGTTTATTCTGCAAACGACAGTTTCAGCTGTCTTAAAATTGTCAAAATACTGAATGTTAAGTCCATTCTCCCCATGAAAGAAGCCCATAGCTCCATGAAGTATGGATTACCATTTGTATTTTTCACTAACAGTAAATGTATTTTTCTTATTAATTGTTTGCCTTAGGAATGATTTACATATTTTTGTTCCTTCTTACCATAAACATCTGCATTCCTCAGCTCAGCCTTCCTTGTATGTTGTTTCTTTATAAATGGTTGAGCTGCTGATGCAGGTATTGCCAAGCTAACAGTACAAATCATTTTAAAGAGGAAGCTGGCGCGTATGGCAGCCGAGGAGCACACTCTGCAGGACACTGGACAAGACAGTAAATATTCAACTTTTAATGCTGATTAAAGGAGTATAGGTAAAGAATACGTAGGTATACTTAATTGGTGAGACAAACTATTCACTTTATTTATATTTTCTATATTACTTTTTAATTTGGTAAATACTATCCAGTTTTTGTAGTTGTCCTTGTTGATTTGTGTGATATTAAAGTTCTAGTAATAAACTGTCAGGATTCTATGATTAGGGAGGGTTTAGTTGGTTGCTGTTTGGACTGGGCGGGATGATTTAAATTGAGTAGTAGAAACAGTTTTAGTGGCTGCACAGTTTACCATTGTGAGACAAATAGGTGGCTGTAAAGCTGCCACTTTAAGTCAGTTCACAGAAGAATTCTGAGAAAGATTAGAGAACATGCAGAAATGAATATTTTACTTTACTAACATCTTGCCCTGTCCTCCCCTTTAGGAAGAAGAGCGTGCAAAGCGTGAGGAACTAGAGCGAATACTGGAAGAGAATAATCGAAAAATTGCAGAAGCACAAGCTAAACTGGTATGTGAAGATATAGGGAATTCCCCATTTTGTAGGGAAATACAGGTGTCTCTGTTAGAATTGCAGCACAGTTGAACAAATCAACCCTTTCTGGAGTTTAACTTGCCTATTGCTGGTTGCATCAGTAGCACTGCTATCCTTCCCCTAAGCATAAAAGACCAGATCCCTGGCAGTAACACTATAGTTCGGATGCAGTTAATTTAGAGGGAAATTGCTGCCTTCAGAATTTGAAAAGTTGATTTTAACTACAGCTCATGGAGAAGGTTGAAGTAAGTTTGCAGACATGTTCAGCTTCAAATGACTAATTCTGTTTCGTTGAGCGGGACAAGTACAAACTGGATTTGAGTCTAGTATAATGTTGATGCAGAAGTGCTGAAAGGAACTTTTAGCATAAGCTTAAGATGGCTAAGTTAGAAAAGTCTAGCATATGTTGGTCTTCAAGCCCATTTAATCAGGTGCCTGCCACATGAAAATATTTAATATGATCTAGCTGATTCTAAACATTTGATGATAAGCCAAACCAAGCGTCTTCTAAGTCCTGACTGAACTCTATCAGTTTCAATTGGCCAGGTAATTACACCTTTTTCATGTAAGAAGGAGGCTTCTGAAAACCCCTTGCTTGAACTACACCTGCTTTAGATCTCTTTCTGCTTTACCTTTTTCTCAACCTTATATGGTCGAAACAGGACATAAAGAAAATTTAAAGTATAAACTGATGTAATGAACAAAATAAGCACCTTTAGAAGACCACTTGAAGAGCTGTAAGAACCATTGGTCAGTGTAAGAACTGACTAGTTACAAATCAAGTAAAGATGGGTTTGGATTAGGAGAGGTTTTTAGATGGGTTTTGGAGCAGGGAGACCTCTGCTTGAAGGAGTGTTACTTCATTGTGCCTGTGTCTTACACGTGTCAGGAGGTATCTTCAGATATCTACTGTCTTCCTTAATTATATATAAAGTGTTGTTTGCACAGTAATGCTGAAAAATATGGCATGTAAGCACTCAAGATTTCAATACATTAGCTGTAGAAAGTTCTCAGTGTTTCTTTCAAACTCAATTCAAATAACCATTTTATAAATAGTTTCACTGAAACCAACTGTGGCGTCTAGCTCAGGCAGAACTGCTTACATACCTATGCAGGATTGGACCTGTTTGGAAGTTAATATGGACTTGTAAATTGCTTTTATGACTACAAAATACGCTGGCCTAAATTTTATCATTTTCTTACATAGGCTGAAGAACAATTGAAAATTGTTGAAGAACAAAGAAAGATTCATGAGGAGAGGATGAAACTAGAACAAGAGAGACAACGTCAGCAAAAGGAAGAGCAAAAAATTATCCTGGGCAAAGGAAAGTCTAGGCCAAAACTGTCCTTCTCCCTAAAAAGCCAGGATTAAATTTCAACTCTGAACTCCTAAAAGAAAAAAAAGAAACAAACGAAAAAAAAAAAAGGAAAACAAAACAAACTTTGTATGGTAGCTTCATGTTGAAGTGTTTTTGGGTTTTTTTCTCTCAATTTTTTTTTTTTGTCTTTTTTGAAAGTTGGAAAGTTAGCTTGTTCTAATAGGGGCTGTGCTCTGCAATTCTTATTTTTTTTAAAATTTCCATTAAGTTAAACCCTTATGAGATTATCATTGCCTTTTAGAGCATAATCCGTTTTCATCAGTTTTGTTTCTGTATTGGTGATCTGAAGCAAGTCATGTCACTTCATGAATTGTGGATGATCTAATAAGGTTTTACTGACCTACTAGTCAGAGTTTGACTCTGATAATTGACAGAACTTTATACTGGGTATTGCTGACTTCTAATGTTTTTTTTTGAAGTCAGTCAATACATGAGTAAATTGCCATAGTATTACTGGACCTCTGCGGTTTATTGTTAAATCAGTGTCCTATGATACTGTCCCGTTGTTGCGCTTGATGTTCCTGATACAGGTAAGGAAATAGTTTGTCATTTCTGCTATGAATACATAGAGAGCAGTATTGTCTCTGTTAGATTTGTTTTTATTACATTGACAGCATTCAAACAGCGTTCCCCATTGTGTAAATAAACCAATTTGCTGAATAAAGTGAAAGTCTTAAATTCATATGTTTAAGTAAATTTTTTTAGTACACTTCTATAAACAGCTATAAGAGTGACAATTCACATTAAATTCAAGACTATAGTGGTATTTTTTTAAATTTTGCTTTAAACTATTGTGGCTTCTCCTACTTATAATGCGAAATTACACATAGTAAAAAAATCCCTGCAGTTGTGAATGTTTTTGATGGCTGCTGCTGTTTTTATGAATGTTGGTTTTTATTCTGACAGAGATTTATTTCAGCTGTAGTATCATGTTTAAACGGCTGTTTGGCTTACTGCACCCAGACCAGTACTTCAATATCTAATCCCCTTCAGTTCACCTCATAATATAGTATATTGTATAAGTTAAGGTCATTACCATATAATGAATCTGATGGATCCTCAAGGATTTAAAAATGGAATTTTTTTCTCCCAAAGGACTGGACTGGCTAGTATACTTGAAGTGACAAACAGAAAGTGAGACTCTGTCTAAATATATTGTTTTAGCCAGAAAGCAGCTGTTACTCATATACAGATCTTGAATATTATCCATTTATATATACAGGTTTTATTTTGAAAAATGAAACTACAGATTGAAAACTTATATATAAATCCCCTTTTTGTATATAATTCTTCTACCAAAACCTGGATTACTGTAGCTTGTCCAGTTCTAAACTTTCTTTTCCTGTCAGTGTGCGACATCTGTAGTAACCATAAAATGAAAGTTACCAATAGTTGCCTGAGCATTTGAATGTCATTGGACAAAGTCGGAAGTAATTCCTGATATTCCCAAAGGGTCTGCTTCTGTAGATTTGGCAAATTACATGTGGGAGCAAGTTGAGTGTGCCACTGAAAGCAGTATTCAACGTGCTTTGTATGAAACTGGGGCTTGGGGGGCAGACTGATGTGTATCACTTTGTCCAGCATGTCAAGAAAATGTGAAGACGGTAAAATACCTACACTATTATTGTACTTAAATTTGCCTATATATTGTATTACAAAAGAAGGTTGAAAGTTGCTTAATGCATAAAAACAAAAGCTGAAGCCAAATAAATCATGTACATGACCTGTTGGCAGGAGCAGGCTGTATTTAAAGATCAACTGATACCTGTATTTCTAAAACAGAAAACATCCCCTGTTCCCTTATGAGAAACAAGCTATTAAAAGTCAATACTCAAAACAGACCTATGCAGTTTCATTTCCTCTTCTAAAAGCAAGAAGCTAAGTAATCATGTGTGCAGCTGTGGTAATCAAGCATTTTGTTCAGCATCACAAATTTGCTGCTAAATAGCAACTTTTGTTCTCCACATACAACATTGTGTACGCTTAGATGTTGCAAGGTTATTTTCAGTCACACCTCTAGGGCTATCTTGGACAAAATGCTCATTCCTAATGAGATTGTCCATTCTGCCTTTCCCCATTTCACTACCTGTTTCTCTTTCCCCTGCCCTCAAAAAATGGAAAAGCAACTAGGTTTTTTGTTTGGGGGCGGGGGGAAAGGGGTGTTGTTTGTTGTTGGTTTGGATTTTTGTTTGGGGTTTTGTTTTATGTTTGGGGTTTTGGTTTTGTTTGGTTTTTTGGATTGGTTTTTGGTTTGGTTTTTTGGATTGGTTTTTGGGTTTGTTTGGTTTTTTGTTTGGTTTGGTTTTTGGTTATTTATTATGTTGGGGGGTTTTGTTTGGTTTGTTTGATTTTTGTGGGGTTTTTTGTTAGTTTGGTTTGGGTTTTTTTGTGTTTTGTTTTTTTTTCCCCCCCTCTGTTGGGGTAGAAGTTCAGTTGGTGGAGTTTCTGCTGTTCTAAAGCATTCTCTGTTTCTGAGGTAGTTCTTTGTAGGTCCGGTGTGGGCAAATGTTACATTTGCCTTGCACTGCGGTTTTCTATCTTTTTAAAATTACTGTGGGACTTCAGGGATACTGATTTCTAGGAAAATAGAGGTGTGCATAGTTTGGGAGGCAGGTAAATAGTGATGATGGTGAGAACTTGGCATGTTCTTATATTCCCATAGAACTTCATGGCTTTTTAGGCTGACGTTTATGTGGTGTTTAAACTGTGAGCTCCCTGTGCATCTTCAAGAGGATATTGACCTGTGTAGAGAAACTGCTGTTGGTGAATGTATTGGGTATTTATTTCATTACAGTTTGAAGTTTCAACTTCAAATTTTGGTTAGACAATTTTTGGTTTGGGTTTTTTTGTGTTGTTGACTGACCCAGGGTGGCCAGTAGGCATTTCTGTTGCCACCTACGTTGAGCAGTATTCATTTCCCTTATGTGATAACAGAAGAGATCTTAGTTTCCCCAACCCCTGTTCATAAATGTCCTGGATAATTATTTTAATACTGAACAGTGCATCTGTCAGGCAAAGGCAGGAGCATGGAAGGCCTTAGAGCAGCATGCTAAACATGTGCTCTTACTTTGGAGATTTGCTGATTCCCATGTTCGTTTATCATTGTTTTTTCAAGTACCAGTGGAAAGCTGACTTCTGTGAAATGTATTGGAGGGGTGGAATCCTTGACGCTTAGCAAACTAGAGACAGTTAGGTCGGTGAGATATCTAAACTGCCAGGCAACCTATGTACAATCTCACTAAAGTATCAATAGTTCATCCATTCCTATCTTGTCTTGAAAAAGGATTTACCTTTGATGTCTCTCCTTTTCTCTTAAACTTTGTGCCATCTCATACACCTCACCCTGTCTGTTTCCCTTGCTGACCTGAAGCTGGTAATCCCCATTTTGTGATGCCATTAATGTGTGCCATTTTTTGGACGTACACCGAATATGGAGGTGTTGGTTATTCACTTTAAACTGTGTGCAGTGTCTCATTAAACATTTTCAGAGCATTGGGGATCTTAGCTCTGTCATTGCAGGGTCTCGGTGCAAGTGCAGGCAAAAGTCAAGTTAATAAAGACCTTCCAGGCTGTGTTACATAAGGGATTGATTTCAGAAGAGAACTGTGGAGCTGCCTGTGTGCCTAAGGCTCATTCCAAGACAGGAGGATATGGTCGAAGTGCCTGGTTTGGTATGGTTTCAGACTGACAGGCCAGTCTGGCTGGAGTTGAACCATGAGTTTCATGTATTTCTGTTCTATTCTCATGCTGGTGCCACCAAATACGCATTTCAGGGTTATCTCCATCTCCCCATCCCACCCTTTTGTTAGCCTGCTGAAGAGTGCGGAGCCTCTTGATGTTTCTGTACTGAAGAATCTCATCCTTCTGATCATTCTCCCTGGACTGACATTTAGAATCGAGGGTTATGCTGCTTCAGCGTCAGCTCTGCTCAACAGGACATGAAACCCCTTTTATAATAAAGGGATGGGTGCATAGAAGCTCGATCCTTTTTCCCACCACTCATATCACAGACCACAAAATAATGTAAATATTTTCGTTTTCGCAGAGTGGTGCTGAGAATGGGTATAAAAATAAGTCAAACAATTAAAATGCATGGTTAGGGTGTACAAACTTCTTTCCCGATTTTTATGAGGCTGCTTGAACTCTATGGTTGTATTTAGGAGGAGCCAAGCTCATTTTCTAAGAAGCTATGGTTAACCAAAATTGCAGTTTTAAAATAGACCTGGAGAAGGCACATTAACATCTAGATACGTATTTACCATAAGTGCAGAAAATGCATTGTTGTGGTGTGAATGACATATTAAGAGCTGTTTCAAGTATCCAGCACACTTGCCCTTTGGACAAATGATAACAAATCCATTTAAGTCAGTAAGCATCAATTGTGGTAAGTTCTCTTTATTAAATTTAGCAGTAATTGTATCCACTGAGTTATATATTTTCAACTTTTAAAATTGGTACATTTTTAAGTAATGATTGATGATGGTGAGCTTTTCCACTTAATAAAAAATTCATGTCCCATATATTCTCATTGCTGGTGTTTAGACTGATGTTTAAAAAAGAAATCAGGGATTGTGGGCCCAATCCTGATCCTATGCAGATTAGCTGCCTTATGTTATGGATTTCGTAGGACCAAAGAATATGGATATGCAGTTATTGTCCACATCACTGTCTAAAAAAGGTGAAAAGGGTTATTCAGCGATAAACCCGATTTTTCGTTTTAAGCCTGACTTAAACGGGAAATTTAAGAGGTGCAAACGGCAGTCTCAGTTTTTCAGTGAAGGAAAAGGATAGGTGGGTCTCACCTGCTCGCTAGCCGCACTCATCCATCCATCCGTCTGTCCATTTGTGTGTCCATCCTCTCCCGCCGAGCCAGACCACCCGGGCGCCGGGGAACGGCGGTGCCGGTCCTACGGCCGCGGCAGGATTTCCCCCAGCAGCCTGTCCCCTGCGAGTTTGTATGTCAGGAAACGGCGTTCCCTGCGAAATCCGAAATGTCTGCCGGAACCTCCTCCTGAAATAGCCCTCAGAGAAGACGCGGCCGAAGCCGATCTCTAACTTCCGAACATTTGTCATCTTTTTTGCTTTGAAACCCCCGTCCCCAACCTCTACTCTCACGTTTCCCCCGTGTCCGAGGCGATCCCTGCTGCTTCTCGGAGGCGAGACGGGAATGTTGGAGGCCGATGCAGCGGGCGCAGGGTGCGGGGACCGGGCAGGGAGCGCGGTGGCTGCGCGGCTGCCCGGGGCTTCGCGCTGCCGCGGCCCCTCAGAGCGCCGCCCGCCCCCCGCCTCCTGGTCCGGTCCGGTCCGGCCCGGCCCGGCCCTGCTCTCACCCGTAAGTACCTCCGCGGCGCTGAAAGGCCCCCCCCGGCCCGACCCCAGCCGCAGGGACGGGTCCCTCGGCCAAAAAGGGTGACCTGGGCGGAGTAGCTACCGAGCCCCCATTTTTTTGGATGTCTTAATCTTTGATGCTTAGGTTATCTCGGAGATAAAGTGTCGTTTTTCTCTTGGTTCTTACTCAAAAGTGATTTTATTAACGCAATTTTTTATACACTTACAGTGTGCATCGGTAGGATGCTGGACGGTAGAGTAAAACAGATGTATTTGCGTAAAACGATTAGCCGCTGGACAATAGGCGTTGTGTGATATATTTAGATACTGGAGGATATTTTCAGACAATACCAGGGCTCTTCATTTCCTCTGGTTTACTTAAAGCAAGGATACGCAGAGTTAGAGGTCACAGTTTACTCACAGCTTTTACAAAACACCGCTCCTAACCTTTTGCCTCTAAACAAAGAGAAGCAGCAGTATCACAAAATTGAGGTAGACCTATCTTACACGTCTCTGTTGCTGGAAGCATTTATCGGGTTCCGTGTTTACATTGTCTCACGACCGGTAACACACCACACATTTGCTCGAAAGTTTAATAATTAAGTACTTTCCTCCCCTCACTGGCGAAGCTCTTCTTTGATGCCCCTTGTAGTGCATAGATACCCAAGCTCTGTCTCCCACTTGAGTGCTAAGTTTCCGTCCCGGGAATCAGATCCTTTTCCACCAAATTGCGTTGCCGGATCTGCAATTCCTTCCTCACTGCAAAATAAATTTAATTAAGCAGTTTACTTAAAACGTATTCGATGTTTTGCGTGAAAAGCAAACTGATTTCCTTGTTTCCTTAGGTGGTAGATTTCATTAGAGAACTACACAACACAAAATCTATGGGGCTTCGAGCGCGCCTCAAATTTCTTTCCTCTCTGTTGCGAGCGAGAGAAGCGGGCTCTGCCAGGCTGAAACACTGGTTTAGTTTAAAGAGGTGGAAAGAGAACATTGCCTTCCAAAATTGATCCGAGAAAGAAATTATAGTGCCAGTTGTTTTCCTTAGAAGAGTTTCTTGGCGTTCGTCTAAAAGCCGGACAAACACCACCAACGAAGCCGATTTCTTAGGTGAATCCCCGTATTTTTTTTTCGGGAATAAAACTATGCGAAATTGACTCTTTATTAGGGTCTTTATTAGCATGTTCTTTGCGTGCCTCGACTAAAAGGTAAGATAATGACAGAAATAACGTCGTGATTTCCTGGAATTTAATTTTTAATCCTTTCTGCAGATAGTATTTCGGCAAGAAATTCCTGTTGGAAGAACTTCGGTAACCCCCTTAATTTCACAGGAGCGACTATGACATTACACAACCCGTGTTTAGCCTCGGTACAGCCCTTGTTGCGCACCCCCTCGCGTGTGCTGCCGCCCCAGCCCGCCGCCCCGTTTTGCCTTACACGGGGACTTGTGCGAGGGAACGGCGCAGGACGCGGAGGGGCACAGCCGGGGGCACCGCTCCCCCCGCGGAGGGCAGTGGCTCGCCGCTAGTGGGAGCTCTGGTCCCATGAAAGAGCCGCAGGAGCCGTGGCGCGTCGGGCTCCGATCGCGGCGTAGGGAGGACCCTCAGGGGCCGCCGCGACCCCTCGCCGCCCTCCGCACCTCCCGGGGGACCTGCGGGGCGGCGGGGGAAGCATCTCCCGCGCTGCCCGCAGGTAGCTCGCCCTGGGCAGAAATTAATGATAGGACGAAATAAAAGGGCCAGGTGTCGTGCCGCCGCGAAGAACTGGGTCCGAACCCTTCCCCACCGAACTCTGGAGGGAAGAAGTGCTGAGCAATCGCCAGCAAAGGCGAGGGAACCCGCACCCGGCCCCAGAGCCCCGCACTGCCCACCGCTCCGCATCCCTTTGAGGGGCTCCGCGTGTCCAATTCTTCTTTATTTAATTGTCGCGCAACCAGACAAACTTTGGAAACTCCCAGAAGCCAAGAGAGGGGCCAGTGGGGACCGAGCGCGGGAGCACCCCCCCGCCCTCCTCCCCGGCAGGGAACCGGCAGAAAGTTGCGGGGGGAACTCCGCGACAAGGGGGACACGGCCCGGTACTTCCCCGCGCAGCGCCGGCAGCCGCGCTCCCCCGGGACGCTGGGCCCGCACCGGCGGGCGGGGTGCGAGGGAGCCCAGTACTCCCTGGCACTGCTGCTGCTCCCCGCTCTCTAAACCGCACTGTACTGGGGAAACAGTTTTAGCAAAGGCTGGCTTTTAATGCTTATTTAATTTCTTCCCCCTCCCCCCGCCCCCCGGTTTCGCCCCGAGGGGGCCCGCCGCGCTTCCCACACCACCCTGGCGTGACTAACAACGAGTGGGCTTCCCGCACGCCCGCGCCGCGCCGTGCCGTGCCGTGCCCGGCCGGGCCCAGGGGGTGTTACCTGGCGGTCCCGCTCGGCCGGG
>VXAY01007342.1:3054000-3273423 GCA_013399855.1 Oxyruncus cristatus
AGCAGCAGCAGCGGAGCGGCGACGCGACATCGCGGGTTGGAGGCGCCGCGGTGGGAACGGCCGTGGCTGGCGCCGCTCCTCTGCCCTCGCTCCCTGCCTTCCCCTCCGCGGTGGGGCTCCGTGCCGGCGCAAGTCCCGCGCCCGGTGATCCTGGTCCTCAGTCTGTCGGCCGCCGCGGCGCGCACTGCAGATCGCTCAACGGGGGAGAGGGACGATTTGACGCTGCGACCCCCCGCCGCCCATTTTTTTTTTAATTTTATTTTGGTTTGTTTGTTGGGGTTTTTTTATTTATTTATTTACTGTTATCCGTTCCTCTTTCTTTCCTTGCTACGCTCCGTGATCTTTGCCGGCGACAAGAACAGCAGTGCTCCCCGGGGAAACCGGAGCCCTGCGGATGCGCCTCCCTGGGACCGGGGGAGCTGACTCGGAGTGGATTTATTGACTCACGGGTGTTTCCGAGCTCCCCGAAACAGCCCGGGCTAGTGTCCTGCGGATTGCAAACTGCGGGGAGCAGTGAGAGACACGCAGGAGGAGCCTCCCGCCGAAGCTGTGTCCTTTCCCTCACCCCTTTATTTCTCCTACCACCGTTTATTTTACCCTGCCTTTTTTTTTTTTTTTTCCCCTACTCCTTTTCACGCGAGCCTTAAGACACTGTGAACGCGTATGGCGCTCTGGATTCAAATGGGAGTTGGCAGTTTGAGTGGCATCTTCCAAGGCAGCCGGGAGACCCCCTGTAAGAGGAAGAACTGAGGCGTTTGCATTTTTTTTGTTATTGCTGTTACTTCGGAGGTAGCTTGGATCTTACCTCGCAGGAGATATTCCTACATGCGAGTGGCATACATGACTCAGTAGATCTGCTTGCAGCTCTCGCCAACTACATCGTCGACTCTTAGCTTGTGATTTTTTTGTTATTATTATTCCTTATTAATCGTCCCAGCTGCTGGGATACCGGGCACCCACCCTGCTGTTGCTGCTCAGGTGCGGGGGAAGGCGCGCGGCGGAGTTGGCGAGGCGCTGGGGAGGGACTCGGTGCCGCCTGCGACCATGGCAGCGCGGAGGCGAGATGCCTCCGCCTGGAAGTACTGCTGGGGAGCCGTGATGGTTTTATGCAGAACTGCACTGGCGCGGTCCATCGTTTTAGACCCCATATATTGGAATTCCTCCAATCCCAAGTAAGTTTCCATCCCGCTCCCGTACGCCGTCTCCACGGAGGCCGGCGCTGTCCTCCGCGGCCGTGTGCGGGGGAGGGACGGGACGGTACCGCAGACCGGCCGCGGCCGCCGGGAGACGCGGGGACGGGGTGGGTGCAGCAGCGATGAGCGGCGGCTGCAGCGGACTCTGGTCAGGGCTGGCAGCAGGATCCGGCCCTTGCCAGGGCCGGGGTTCCGTGTGACGGCAGAGCGCCCCGTCGCCCCTTGTCCCCGTCGGGAGGGTCCCGGGAAGGGGGGCTGGTCGCGACGGGAGGGGGCGGCAGACCGGGAGCGGGATGGAGAGTGGGGCGGCGGTAGCAGGCTAAGACCTGCGGGCGGGGTCCGGGCTCGCCCGGGCTAGAGCAGCGGCGGAGGCCGGAGGAGCCGGGCTGCCTGCCCTGGGCTGCCAGGAAAGGGTGATACTCTTCAACTTCTCCGTCTGCAGATGCAAACTCATCCCATTGACTCCAGCGAAGTTACCTCTGCTTATAACAGGGCTAAATTTGGTTGTGGAGTTGATGGTATCAAGGCACATGTCAGTGAGTAATGAACTAAGCATTACCCATCACACAACCATTTAGTGTCATTCTTCATTAACAAACCCAGGCAAAAATGTACATGCGTTCCCAGGACTTCACTGTTAAAGCACACTCTTAAAATAGAACCGTATCCTTTAAAAAAATCCTCTTTACTTAAACATACAAAATTATTGCTATTGGAAAGAGGAACTTCTGGAAAGTGGGCCGTCCTTCTAAAAAGAAGTCTGAGGCATTGATGAAAAGCTAATTCTGCTATTCTTTTCTCCCCTTGAATTTTTGACATACAGAGTGGAAGTTTGCTCTGTACAGTTGTGACATCTTTTGAACTTTAGTGATTATAACCACTAGTTTAAAAAACAGAAATCACAGTAAGAAGAAATAGTCTGTAATGCGTTTAGGGAATTTTAAACCAGTGATGCAACACTAGAAATGGGTTAAAATGATTTCTTTAAACACATGCTCTATCTTCAATTAGAGATACTTAAAATCAAACCATATGCACTGTGTTAATTGAATTTAGAATTTCCCATTAAGTCCAGTGAGTACACATCTTATTTTCCCAGGGGACTTTGTAGAGGAAGTGTTATGTGGTGATGAGACAAGAATGAATGGAGTATTTCCTGGATCAAGGATTAATTCTGCGTAGGTGGCTGGATCTCCAGGAGTTTAGTGAAGATTTCAAAGTTTGAATTGGAAGTAGCATCTCAAGTTTATCAAGTAGCCTTGCCTTACAGGTGTCATTATCTCCTGTTGTTTTCACTGAAGGAAAAAAATCGCTACAGATTTCTGCATGTATTTTTTTTAATAGTGTGAATACTTGCTACATTTTTGTAGGACTTCTTTACCGAGTAGTTTTCTGATATTTTTTTAAACACCTGACAGGAACGTTGTGAACTACTCAACTCGGTGTCTTTATTTGTAACATTAATTGACAAATGCTCATTTGTCAATTGAGATGGGAAGCCTGTTAAAATAAACTTTAGCTCCAGTCACTGGCTCAGCACTTGCATGACGCTACATAGCTAAAGCCTTTCTTTGACTTAAGAAAGACACCGCATCACATCAGAGGATAAAGCGGCCTGGCCCGTTATAAAGCGGGCTTTATAAGGCTCTTTAGGCTCTCGAAAGGCAAAGGCTGCGAGCCGGAGTTGCATTGCAGGAGCGGGCCTGCTGTGCTGGTGGAAAACAGCCTTGGCTCGGCCTTGGAGGAAGGGGAAGGCTTTTGCATCTCAGCCCTCGCTGGGTTTATGCCTACAGAGGTCACTCTTCCAAAGCAGAAGAGCCGGCTGCTCTGAGCTCTCCTCTGCCAGCCCCAACCTGCTTTCGCTTTTTTTAACTTACCTTGATCGCTTTTATTAGCCATCAGTGAAACGAAAGTATCCGAGCAGCTGAATTCAACCCATCTTACAGAGCCTGGGGATATGCTTCCTTTATCAAACACTATTTGTGTTTCCATTTAGTTAATTCTAAACTGTTTGATTACAAAAAGGGTTTGAATGTTGTTAATGGTAGATCTAATGATAATATCTAATTACTTTTTTCAACTTAAATGCATGCTTAAAAATAGGTTGCGTTGCTGATGTAATTGAATTTTCTTGAGTGATTCATTGAGGCTTAATCACCACAGTGAAGAAGTACACTATTAAAATTAGTCTTTTCAATTGCTGGGGCTAGTGATTTATAGGCCACTTGGAGGCCTGGAGTTTGAGGAGGCTTACAAATGCATTCCTGATATTGCTGCCGGTAAGGCAGCTCCACTTCTCAGAGCAGGATTTCTTACTAATTCTTCTCACAGTTTGCCTGAAGGATACTGAATAATTTCTCCTTAGATGAGATTGTCCTCACTCTGGTTTCAGAGTGAATGTTAGCTTGAGAAGTAAAGCTGCTGAATAGATCTTGGCATGGTATAATAATAAAGCTCCTTTCTAGGTTTGAAATAATAACTATCTTTGGTGCTGTTTAATTTATTCAGGGAAGCAGTGCATTTAACGCTATTGAAAGCCTCAACACATAAATCTGCTGAACAGGTAGGCAATTAAATGCTGGCAGAAGTTGTTAGTCAGGTTAATATATAGTATGAAATAATAAAATTTATGTTAAGGTGAATGTATAAACTGAATTGGTTTTGCACTGAAGTCTAGAGGTTATAATTTCTAGCAGGTGGCTGGGACGGAGAGCATGCAGTAGCTATTTGAGCACAGAGCTCCCTCCCTTGTTCCTCCCCCCCTTTTTAGAGATCTGTTTTATTGCCTCGACCAAATCACGAAGTTGAAGTGACCTCCATAAAATAATTATACCTGTGACTTTATTACTTGGGAGGTTAAACATCACAGTTGCAGATGGTCTTGGTAGACTTTACAAACTTATCATCTGAAGAACTTTACATCTCCTGGTGGTGAGAACATTGAGGAAAAAAAATACCCCATAGCTTTAACTCCTGTTGCCACTTTTTAAGGGGGGACTTTCTGCCTGTGTTGTTACTACCAAGACAAACAATACATGCAGATAGCACAGGTTACCTCAGTTTCACCTCACAAGGGCTCAGCACCACCTTTGATAGGCAGGGCCAGATGTAGTGTTATGGGGTGCCTTTTTGTGAAGCAGTAGAGGAATCTCATTCAAAAAAGCATCGCTTATGTCTAAGTGTCATTATTCCCTAGGTGCTATAGGCCGGTGAGCAGGGCAGTTCTTCTTAAGACATGTGGAAGGTTATCCTCACAAGTGGTGCCTTTGACACTGATTAAGTTAGGTTATATAGCTGTTTTTCTCTCCCTCTGATAACCAGTTATATATGGGATGTTTCACAGCTCGCCTCTGAATGAATGCTAACATGTCAGAAACTGATAAAATAAACTACAATTGATGACCCTGTTAAATGTTCTATTCAGTAGCATATAGACTAGTCTGCTTTTCATTGAATCTGAAATTCTTATTTTTGTAGGTAAACAAATGCACATTCACCATGGATTGAATAGCCCCTTGAACTATGCTCTGCAGTTTGCATTTGGGTTAATCTTGTCGGGTTTAATACAGAGAGAAAAAAAGGAGAAAGCACCAGGGGTGGAATTGTTAGTGCTTTCACATCCACATTCCTCACATTTTGTCAGGATGATAAACTGTAGGTAATGGACAGCCCTTGTTTCACAGGACCGGGCTAGCCAGGCAGAGCACAAAGAGCTTGCTAAAACGATATCTCACAACATGTTTGGGAGCCTCACAGCTAGACAAGAATTTATTTGGGACTCCTGTGCTGTGGGACTGCACTTTCTAACCTCAGCAATTACAGCTTCAAGCTGAAGAAACAGGAGTGGAAGGTTAAAATGATTTAAACACATGCTCCTAAAATGTACCCAAAACATAGCTATTGACACTTGGCATGCTAAGAGAAGGAGTGAGTGGTGGCTTCCAGTTCATTTGATATCTCTGGCATTTGTAGCCAGGTCTCTGAAGCACAAGTGAATTAGCAAAATTAATTCTGAATAAACTGAAGGCTGATTTCTTTAGTGCATTATTTTCTCCAGCCTTTTATATGTACAGTATAATTGCTATATTATTTATAGTAATTATCTTAAAGCATGTTATCTGTAAGCTGTGCTACGTTATTTCACTTTGTTTAATGAAGTAATTGCTTTTGGAGAGGCAGTGACTAAAAGTCATGCTAAAATCACTTAAGTTCTCCCTCTTCCCACACACAAGAATGTGTCCCTCCCCCCCTTTTTTTTTTTTTTCACCTTTTTCTTCTCCTGCCTGTTTTATTGTGAGGAGATCACATTGCTCGAGGTGTGACGCTCTGGATCAGCTCAAATTCGGCCAAGGTTCCCATCATGGGAAGTCAGAAACGGAGGAGCTGAGGTGGCTGCTGTGACATGCTGGCTAAGACAGGCCTTTCAGCCCTGAGCAGCAGCCACAGGCAGGCCTGTTTTGGGGACTTTTTTTTTTTTTTTTTTTTTTAGGATTTTGTCTTCGTGTGTCAGTGTAAACCTGCAGTACTTGAAATTGCTTATTGCAAATGAGAAGAAAGTGTTCTTCTGAGAAAAAATAGTGATTAAAATGTTGTTCATGTTTGCCTAATGTCTGACTGCCTTGGCTGCTAACATAAAGAAACCTGTTTTTCTGGTCATTTATCATACATCTACATGGATTTCCTTATGAGCTCATTCTTTGTGAGGCGTTGTGGAAACTTACATAGGAATGTTAAACTGCTTGAAATATTTTGATTAAAATACTCAGTGCAACTGAATATAGACTTTTAACCAGCACACTGTTGTCTTGGGGGAGGGGAGGTTTTTTTGGGAGGGTAGGGAGGGAGTAGCGAGAGAGAAGAGTTTATGGGGGAGTCGCATGAAAAAGCAGAGGAAGGGAGGATGGCAAATGGACAGTGTTAGAAGAGCTTGGAAAAAACTCCTGTGGCTTAATTGTCTCTTTAAAGCCAGAGAACACAAAGACAAATGCAGTTCAGCCTTTCTCCCATGATGGAAAATGTAAACCGTTGACACAGCTCCCATGTTTAACTTGTTTAATTCTCATTTTAAATTCAGTACTATACCAGCCGTGTGAACTCTGAAGATTTCTTTAGTAATCCATTTTGTAGTTCCGAATCAAAAACAAAGTGAAAAGGTCTGACACAATTTGCTTTTATTTTTAGGCAAATCAACCCTGGTCATAGTTAATAAGGGGATTACAACCCAGACTAGGTCTTTACAGATGTAATGTAAATCAAGGGCAGAGTATAAAGAAACTGATCCCTTTTGATTGAAGTATGGTAAAAAGGCATAGAGAAACTAGCAGCAGTAATCTGATTGTATGGCAATAAAACCACCATTTTCTGTCTTTCAGATAAAAATAATGTGGTAAATCCATGCAGTTCATAAGATGTAAAGGCAGATAAAGGGTGATGCCATGGCAACATATAGATTAGCTTGATGTTAGAAATGACACGTCTCTGAAAGGGGTGTTATAAACTAAGGGCCTTGCTCCGGGCTGTAAGGTATTATGTGAGAACTGCACAAAACTTGGGGGCCGGGATTAGGAAGTATGAAAGGCCTACTTGTGGCTTGGGGTAGTTGAAGCGGTGAAGAAAAGCTGCTCAGTTCTTGCTCATTGGTGGTGTATAATACGGTAAAGATAGATTTCATTTACTGCTTTTTGCCGAGATGGGGGCCGATTAAAACTTGAGATGGCTGCAATTGTGAGATGTGGAAGATTTTCCTTTTTAACTCCTGCCCTAGCAGCAGCCTTTCTGAAGAATTGGCTGCTCTTGGGATTTGTTGCCTTAATCTATTAGGGCTTCGGGCAGTAGCATGCTGGCAAGGCATAGACAGTGGAGGGGATAGGTAGGATTGGGGTTATCTGGAAAGAAAACAAAGACCTTTTGATTTCAGCTGTGTTTCAGTCTGTGGTCTCCATCTCAGCCTCCATGGGAGCAGCAAAGATAAACATGCTGCATTGTCTGTGCCTTGGCCAGGTGATACTTCAGAGCATCTCTTGTGTTTCCCGTCCTGCAAAAATACAAAAGAAAAAAAACCCACAAAACAAAACAACCGCAAACAAAACAGCATCCATTCCTATTTACCAGTCAGGCTGCAGATAACCAAAGGGATCTGGCTCAGTCTCTAGGTGATGTTTATTTTCGAAAGGCAGGCTAAAATCTAGAAATGAATGAGATAAGCATCTGCCTCTCCCCCCACCAGTTTACAGTCATTGGGATGAGTTTGCTGTCGGCCCCTTGAGTTCAGCCTGCAGACAATTTAGCCATGTTTTATCGTTTATTTTAAGCAATCTGCAGCTGCACTCTCCTACTACAGCTACTTGGTTTGTTTTTTCTTGCCTTTTCTTTTAAAGAGCCTTCTAAATAGTTAATACCTGCTTTTCTACCCAGCTGACAACCCTGAACACCCTCAACTTAAAGTCAGCATTACATTGCAAATCAGGGGTACGATTCAAATGAGAAATACCTACTTTATTGCCTGCTCATTTGTCTGCTAAGGGGGGAAAGAAAGCACTCAGCATTTGTTAGGCACAGTCTAGACACAAGAGGAAAAAACACCGAAGCCTACAATAACAGTTGTGTCTTTCTTTAGTGGGAGTGAGCCTGGGATGAGCTCGGCAAAATGGAATTCATGCTGTTTGTTTGGCAGTGGCTCGGACACTTTTAAAGTGGGTTGAGGTTTTTTTGTTTTGATTTGGTTTTTTTCTCTTTTTTTTTATATAAAGATGTTAATTACATGCTTGA
Organism: Oxyruncus cristatus; assembly: GCA_013399855.1. NCBI lineage: Eukaryota > Metazoa > Chordata > Aves > Passeriformes > Cotingidae > Oxyruncus > Oxyruncus cristatus. Next base: position 3,061,962 of record VXAY01007342.1, read on the forward strand.
ATTTATCATTCTTATCCTACCCCATGGTATGCTGGAAATCTTCATAAATCTGACTGAAAAGGGAACTCCAGACCCCGAACTGTCTAACTGCTGATGTGACTTAACAAATGAAAAATAAACAAGTGCATATAGGGAGTCAGACAGATTGGCAGAATACAGGGGGCCTGAAGTGCTTAGATAGGTTTCCTGTCTTGCAACTTAACCTTCACAAATCTATATCAAAAGATCCAATTCATTTGCTGAAATTCTCCAAAGCTCAGGGGCACCCTCATCTAATTTACAGGCCGGTCACATCCAAGCACCTTGCATTCTGCATTTGACAATGATTGCTAATGGGCCATTCAACTAAAGTATTTGCTTGTTAACAGGGAACAGAGCATGATAAATGTCCAGCAAGCTTGCGGCCTCCTTCAGCTTTTCAAATGCAGACTGGTGCATATTTATGGCAGGCAAATGACAAAGAGAGAAGCTGAATTACTCTGGCCTTATGCTTTCTGTTCGAACGAGGGTTAAAGTAATTAAAGAAATAATGCAAAAACCGATGTCCTTTGTTTGCGCACCATTATCCAACGTTTAGCTTTCGAACCTGCCTGTCATGTCACATTTCAGAAATGTCCCAGATAAGGCCCGACAGGTTTGGCAGGGAGAAGTGGGGAATCCTCTATGGAGAGCATCTTGGGCAGCGCACCCCACCTCGCCTCTCCCAGCGCACATACTGAGTTCTTCCCCTCCAGGTTCCCCTCTCCTGAAGGAGTTTTCACTAACATAAACTCGAAGATGTCTTTAAAACACAAAGGTTTTGCAATTTACACTCCTGTTTCCTAGATGGGAAAAAACCCCTCACCCAGAACAGTGGAGAGGCTTTGAGAAAACAAGTACATTGAGCTCAGTATGTTTCTGAAAGCCTGGTATGAAAACAAAATGGCAGAACAAAAAACAGTTTTGTAATAATCCTCCCCCCCCAGATAGATCTTAAGACCCAAAACAGTAAAGCATACACACAGAAATTTCCTAAACTTGAAGGGTCTTCAGTATCATTTTGAATTATCTGGGATTTTTTTTTGTTACCGTTTCTGTCCTTGTAAAATCACGTTTAATTTTAGCCTGGTTTTCAGAAGTCTTTGAGCAGACTTAAATACAGAATTACAATAGATAATTTTAAATTTCATATACGAAAATCTCATTTAGTATTTTGTGTTTGTAGTTTCAAGTAGATAAACATGTTCAAAGCTTCTGTCTAGCTCCTATTCAGCTCCATGAAAATACCTCCTGTGATTTCAATGAGTACTGCAAGTCTTGCAAGCCTGCAAGGGCTTTGCATTATAATTGTTTTTTCATTATAGGCAAAATTTACTTTTCTTATAATGAACGAAATCTATCATTTTAGTCTAGGAAAGAGAACATCTAGATTTTTTTTTTTTTCTGTTAACTGTGATGCACAGAACTTTGCTTTATGTGATTATATACGTTTTCAGAGACAGCAAATAAGGGCAGGACCTCTATCTTTTTTGGCAATCCTGGCCAGCCAACACCCAGTGTTTATTGCGGTATCAGCACGATAATTATAGTGCAGCTGATTTAAACTTTGATGTAATGGTCTATGCTTTCTTCTGGTTTTAAACACAAGTTCCAAGCCAAAAAAGATAAAGCCTGGTAGAGGATAATGTTGCTCGGTGAATCATTCCTGGTATATGGCATATACATAACTATAAGATGGGTTTCCTACCATAGTGTTCTTTTTAAATGTGTCGTGGTTGATGGCTAAAATAAGATTTACGAAACTTTATTTATTAGGATCAGAGCTTTGTACACTTTAAAGCATAATCAAGTTTTACATGTGTCAATGGAAAATGAGAAATTATTTGGCTTGTCTTACACAGGAGGATAGCTTAGATGGTGGAATGATAATGTTAGGCTGAAAAATCTGTGATGCTGCAAATTGCTTCTCACTGTTTGTTAGCTTTTTTTTTTTTTTTTGAATTGTGCGTTTATTTAGGTACCCAACTAGAGAACAGCAGTGGGAAAGGTGAACGCTGCACTGTAAAGGAAAGTGCATTTTAAAGCTAAAAAGAGGGATTTGAAATTTTATTATTGTTAGTTAAAGCCCAGTTTCACTTGAATGCTATTTTATTTTGGATTGGGAGTTCTGCCAGACTTCAGCCTGTCAGAGCTAAGAAGACTCAAATCAAGTCCAGGCCTATTTCTGCAGCAAACGGGAATCCTGGCTCCTTGCCTGTGGATTCATTCAGGAAGACCCATCTGGCTTTTGATGTTCTGCAAGTTTGAAGCAGTTTGTTTAAGGAACCTATGCAGTGAGCACTGGTAGAAGCACACATAACTGCGCTTCTTCTGACTCTTCGGGTGGTGCATCGTTTTACAGTTTCATTTTTGCTTGGTGCTTGCCATCTGCTTACCTACTGCCTGAGCAGCAGTTGGTTTCTATACCTGACTGGATAAAAGTGTAAATTTGGAGTTGAGAACATCTTGACTCCTTTTGAGTATTTGCAGTCCCATAGCATTATCTGTCCACACTTCAGTTGCTATCTTCATGTTTAATTAATTAAAGTTTAGTTCAGAAGCAGTCTAGCTTAATCACTGCAGAACACTTGACCTTCAGGTTTTTGGGGTATTTCTTTTTTCAGGGTATTTCTGAGCTATATAGATTAGCTGAACAGGGAAAGTCACATAGGCAGACAAGATTACTAGTCTGTGTGAAAAATATTTTAAAAGATAATTTTTAATGGTAATCAATGTTCTTTCTATCAGACAGTTTTTAGGCACTTTTTGAAGAAAACCAAGAGCCAATTCTTCTTAAATTTTTAGCTTATTGTAGTCTTTCCCATTTTGTGGATCTGTGTGTGACACCAAGGCAAGCAGGACTGCACTGTGCTCCTAGGGCCTGACTTGGGAAACTGTTCTTATTCAGAAAAATTCATGGCAAGCATGTGCTGAATGCTGAGTATTTTTGCTGAAGTGGGATGAATTTGAGCATGAGCTGTCTTGAACCAAGGCCAGAGTGAAGAGGTTTTTTTGGGCTTGGACAAATACAGATCTCTCTGAAGCTTCATTGCTCTTTTTTAAATATCAGAAAATTATGTCAGAAGCTACAGCCCTGTCTGCATTTGGAAAGAGATGTGTAGCTTACCAGTAGTCAGTACCAGTGGTGATGATCCCTTGTGCCAGCTGGGAGCTTGAGCTGGTACTTCAGCTGTGCCTCTGGAGTCTGGCTGCACTGATAGCTCTGCTGGAACTGAGTTTTCTGTGCTTTTTTTTGCTCACCGTTTGGTGTATTGCCAGCAGCACATTTCCACTGAGAACTGATAACTGAGGATGACCCTGCTGTTCCCAAGAGTGCCTGTTTTCCCCTGAGAGAGAACCTGATGGGCAAGGAGTGCACAGGCTTAGCCTCCCTGGCGGTAGAGGCTGAATGAAATGTCGGTGTCTCATGGGTGCAGGGCAATGGGTTAAAACTTAGTGTTTGGATCTCCTCTTGTCCCCAGCTTTCTGCTGAACCCCTCTGATAGACTCTTCCTTTTGGGGCAGGGATGTCAGTCATATGTGTAATGCCCTTCTGGGTGTTTACAGAATTTTTTAAACTAATCCAGTGTCAGTGTAACTTCATTGGAGAGGCTCAGACATGCAGTGGACAAAAGCTGGTTCTTGGGAGGTCAGATACTGCTACTGCCTTGAAGTTGGCTGTGGCCACCCAGTTTATGCTGCTTCTGCAAGTCAGTCAAACTTCGGAGAAGTTGGTACACAATCTAAGAACGTAGGATCTTCATGCTTGCAAGTGGCTGAATCTGGGGTTTAATGTGAGAAACAAGTGTGGACTGACTGCAGATCTCCCACTGGGTTTTTGCTCAAGGTCACTTTCTCCTCAGCATAACAATGGCATGCCAAAATAGATTTGTTATACAAACTTTTATACAAGGCTGTTATTGATTTGTCATAACTTTTCCTGAAAGTAGTGAGTTAACAACTTCTACTTCCAATGTTTATTTATGCAGGCAAATGGTATGCAATAATATATTTTCTAAAGACTGCCAAGCAGCTGAGATTTTTTCTTTGAATTTGAGATATAATCACTGATCATTAATGTCTCATCAACTAAAAGACAGTCCCCGCCCTCTTTTATAGACTTTGCTTGGAGCATGTCCTGAAACAAGACTGTACAGGTGTGAGCAAACTGTAGTTAAGAGAAGGAAGACTGCAAACTTTGGTTGGCATTCTTACATTGTGGCTGACATAAGACATTTGTTTTTCTACCAGGAATGATGGAGAAGAGCACAGAATAGCACAGCAATAGAACAATCTGGTTTACACTTTTTGAAAAGTAGTTTTTTGGCAAATGCCAGCTGCTCACTGTTAGCTTTCTAAAAGCTAAGACTTTAGTGACTTGTGGAAGAAACACACATGGTTTAGTTTGACTTTGTGTTCCATGCTAACTACTGCTCTGCGTTTTTTCAATAAAGCGCCATCTCTCTTGGGTTTGGCACACCCTGCCTCTGTGAGCACAAGTCAAGTAGAGCAGTGGTTTTGTGTTACGCTGAATTCATGGCACAGATTTTTTTATTTTACTTTCTTTTTTGTTTTTTTTCCCAAAATTCAAACCGTAGAAATACCTGATTATCTTTGCCGGGAGAGCAAAGAACTACTTTAATATTCCCAGTAGCATATTTTGAACAACAATTCTTTAATTAAAACAACATTGGTCTCTTCCTGTATTTCATGGCTAGCAAATGAGAGAAAACACCAGTGTTAATATCAAAGAGAGTCAGTTTTCATTACAGTAATGGTTCAATTGTGCAATGCTGTAGGCAGTGAAATTTAATATTATTGTGACTTGTACTGTAATTGTAGGATGACAGAGGAAAATGGATTAAGTTTAAATATGAGTGTACACAGCAGCACATGGACTTTGTCAAATGGAAGCTGAGGGTTGGGACAGGATGGGTCCCCCTCTGGCTCTGTCATAATGAATTAGTATTTTGTAAATAACTGGCCACTACTATAGATTTATTACCTTTTGCAGATCTACATGGACATAGACATACATCGATTCTGTACTGACTGTAATTGCAGTGTGGAGTTGCAGAACCGGTTTATGCCTGTAGGCTTGCAGGGTATTTGAATGTCTAGGCTTCTTGTCTTCACCTTTCATGAAAATATTCTTGCCTGCCAGTTTGTGAAGTTTTCTTCTGAAGGATACACCCATCCTTTCAGTTCAGGCATTGCTAACACATGAATGGCCTCAGACTGGAAAGCCCTTTGTCATCTAGATGAATAAACCAAATTCAAGTTGCAGATGATCTTTGCTTTAGAAAATTATTCTGTGGAGACAACTAGTGTTAATGAGCAATATCCCCCTCTTTTCCAGTTGCCCATATATATGCAGATTACAATGGAAGACAGTAATTTAAACCGTCCTTACTGATCTCTTTCATGGAAGATTAAGGACAATCAAAGGTAGATGTTTCATTTGTTTGCAGTTTAGGCAAGTGGAAGATGTCCCCAAAGCAGTGCCTGATAGCGTACAGGTGACTAATCATGATGCCCTGTCGTTTTGCCCCATATCTTCAGTGTTTCTCAGATGTGTCTTCATGTTGAAACCTGTTCTAATGTTAGAGTGCAAAAGGGGGCAGTAAAGTGCTATCCAAAAAAAAATGTTTATTTTTATGGGTGTTTTTTGTGTCAAAAGTTGCTTTTCTCAATAGGTTTATATTCTCCTGTATTAAAGTAATGATCACATGAATATTTTCTGTTTGAAAGGCTTATAGATGTCACCAAAGCATATCATTAAATGTTGTGAAAATAATATTTACCTTGTGTATTTCTGTGTACTTCTGTCCTCTAATGAAGTCCTGAAACATTTTACATATTTGTAAGTAATCGAAGGCAGGAAGCTCCCCTCAGATATATTTAGGGCATAGCTATATGAAGCACTTTTGAAAGAATTCCAACTTTGTTAATCATGGCTGATTCTCATGTTGTGCACTACTAGTGCCACGTTTCTGGAAAAAGCGAAGTGAAAAGAATGCTGAGGCTAGGGGTTTCTGCTTGAAGTACTAAAGTGTGTAGTGGTGGCATGGGTCAAGAGTTGGGCACTCATCCAGACCCGCATGCATCATTTGTCAAGAGGTAACTAGAAAGAGCAACTAATTACAATGCACCTACTGAGTGCTTTTTCTTTCAGAAATTCCTCAGAATAAGCCATTTATACAGACTGGCTGCTACTCTCCACTGCAGCCACTTGCAGTTTTTAAACTCCATGTAGAAAGCACGTTCCTGCTGAAATGAAATAAAAAGGAGAATGTGCCTGTGTGTTTCCATGTTTCTGCATCAGAGCAAGTGAGCAATGATTCCCTGATTGGTGAAGCTGAGTAAGTCCAGCACTGTTGTGAGGTTCGTATTTCTGTAAATGCTGATGAAATGTTAATATAATACATTTTAAAATAGAACACTGGTCATATCTATCCTCTTTTTTTTTTTCCTTAGAAGACTGTCCTGAAGCACATTAGTGGTTCTTTTGTGGTAACAGGAATTGATTTAGTAAATGGATCAGAATTCTCTAGTGCTTTAAGTACTTTTAGTAGAGCAGTAATTGCTTTCTGCACATAATACAGAAACTTAATTGCTATTAATAGTGCCTTATGTGGAGCTCATGTATGAAAACTGAATATAAAATCTATATTTTTTTAAAAAACATTCCTTAACTTTAGTAAAAAAAATGGGTTGCACATCTTTTCAGCATTCAAGCCTTACCTTGTGGTAAATATTCTGAGCCAGGCTGTATATTCTTGTGCGAAAACCACGTTGTAAAGGAAAAGACAGACAGATGTTTGCTCTCAGAAGTTTCTTATAAAGCAGGGAAACATTCTTAACTTTTATGGGAAGAAAAACAGGCATTCATTTTTGCACTCTGTATTTCTGTTGGGGGTGGAAGGGTAAAACACAAGTTGGTCTGAAGGTTTTAGTTGTGTAAGTGGGTTTTTTGCTTTGTTCTGTAAGTGAAAGCCAAAGCAGGGAGGGAAAGGGCAGTTTTCCAGCAAAACTAAAGCATCTCTTGCAGGCGGAGGTGATGTCCAGTTTAAACAGATATTCTGTGTAACAGCAAAACCCTTATGCATGGTGGGTGGCTGAAGGCAGGGTGCTGCTTCTGCCCAGTGGGGTGGGCTGGGGAAAGGGAGGCTTTTGTTGCCCCTGTATCCGTGGTCACTCCCAAGATGCCATGATCCCACCCTGAGATGACATGATTCCCTGGACAGGGATTGCAAAGTTACCTACCTCTGCTACCTCCCTAGCCAGGATTGGGATAGCGCTAAAGGAGAGTCTGCGGCAACTCCTTTGGCTTACTTACTTTTTCTACGGAATAAGATCACATCTGTAACCTTGGACATCACAGCTTTTAAGGAACCAACTTTTCTCTTTGAGTGTCTCCAATAAGATGTGTTTGGTACCAGGTTGCAGGTGACATTCCGTATATGTGAACAATGAAAGGGGTGCGGTTCTTGCCAAATATCATGTCTTGGCTGCAGGTTTTATGCTCTCTCAAATGCAAGACAGCTTTAGACTTGTGACCGTTCTAAGCTGAGGGGGGCGAAATAGCTGCAACAGCACTAGTCTTAAGAGTTACCTGTTGAAGGAAGCTCATGACTCATCAAAACTATTTGTGATGTGGTGTTACAATTTGACTGTCAGATCCTGCAGGTCCATGCAAAAAAATATTTTCTTTGGAGAGAAATGTATGCACTGTCAGGCCATCCTTCTTTTACAGCTGTTAGAAATCACGTGTTGTATTTTAAATGCCTTCCTCTAGTATTTTGCTAAAGGTAGTACTATAAATAAACAGATTAAAGGGCTAAAATTTTTGTACGTTTCTAATTCTCTGTCCACTAAAATATTTGAGAAAGCATAATAATGCTACAGAATCATTCTTGTGTAGGTTATTAAGATTTCAGTTGCAAACATTGCATCGTTTTGCCCTACTGAAGTCAACAGAAATTTTGCAACCAATTTCAGCAAGAATAGCTTCAGGAAAATGCACCAAGAACGGTGCCCATTTGCATGGCTACTTGTGTCACATGAAATGGTGGCACCACTGTGCCATTTTCTGTCCAAAGTTGAGATTAAAAGAAAATAAAATTTCAGTGCATTGCAACTATTTGCCCCAGGTAGCCTGAAAGAATATGGGCTCCTTCGAAGGTGAGGAAGGGCAAGAAGAAGGAGGTACCCCAAGCCCCAGGATGGAGATCAGCTGTGGTTTCAGGGGACTGTTTCAAAGCATTTGTGGTCTTACTGCAGGTTTTATTGCGGGGGAGCATTCTTCCCTTACAGTAGAAGTGAGAAACACAAGAGCTGCAGTTTTACCAACTTGTGTTACATTATTTTATAATCTGGCTTTGTATAATGTGGTACTTGCCATTAAAAGTCTTAAGGAATGACCGTGAATATATTTGCGTATTTATCTGTTTGAATACGATTTAGTTTCTAGCCTGCAAGTCCCATTAATGCTAGTAACTATTCCTTACATGAATGGTTTCATTAACTATGTGGAAAAATGTTACATATAAATAAAGGTCAGCAGATTAAACTTCTTAAATTGTATTTAAATTCAAAAACATCCCTGTTGAGCATGTTCTGTAAAACTTCACTATATTATTAAAATGATGTAATAAGACTGCACTGGCAAAGAAAAGTACCTTCCATAATTCACTTAAAAATTTTTATAATATGAAATGCTGTATTTCTTTTTGCTTTCAAAGTTTTATTTGCTAGTCTGTGTATAAAGCCAGTCTGTCATCTTGCTGTGTCACTCTATGGTATTTTTTCTCACAGAGACTTCACGTAAGCTTAGTGCCTTTCTTTTTCACAAAATTACATACCCATTTCTAGACTCCATATTAATCTTGTTTTGATGAAGCTTGTTTTTCTGTCTGTCCACAGCAGTTAATGATCCTCTTCTCATTGAACTCATGTTCACTTAATCCATTTAAGTTGGAATGAGATGAGTCCTATAAAATCACTGCTTCTGCAAAAAAAGCGTTTCATGTTTACAGCTGGGTATATACATTATATCCACATGGCATATCTTTGTATATGATGTTGAGTATGACAGAAACTAATGTGAAAGCTTTGTATAGAGCAAAGGACTCTTACAGAGAGCTCTGGTCTATGTTTTTGAATTTGATTCAGTTCAATGTTTTTGGGAATCAGTAAACTGATTTTCATCATAATTAGCCCGCTGTTACTTTACTGAAATCATTAGCCTTTTCCTGAAGCTTTTATTTGCTTTGCATCAAGATGGTTAGGACTTTTGCCTTGCTGAAATATTTCTTCGGTGGACAAAGTGATATTCAAAATATGAATGTCATTATTTTCTCAAAAGTCAGGTGATGAATACATATATTATTTAATAACCATTCTTTTTAAGCATAAGGACTTGTATGTGGAATGTCATTCTGTATTCTGTTTCAGTTTGCAGTTTTGCAAGTAACGGACTAATGTAGTATGTTATTAGTATTCATGACGTTTCTTTAATAAAACTTTTCAATTAATAACTTTATAGTCAGGCTGGTAGTTAAACTTCATAAAGTTAGGTGGCTAGGATTCCCCAACAGTAGGTTTCAGGCTGCATTTTAAGAAGTGTCTTGATTGTTCACATTTTTAGGGTTATTTTTGTGGCATTAATTTAAAGCTAACTGCCTACACCAATTAGTTCAGGTAAGTTATTAAAGCACAGAAGTTTGGCACTGTCTTCCCAGTTAAATATACAAGACTTGCAACAAGTACTAACACGCTTTCTAAAATCTATAATTACTAGAATATCATTAAAGCTAAGTGTGCATATCTATATTTATGGTATGTGTACATATATATATGTGTGTGTATAGTTTTGCAAGTTGGAAAAAGCCTGACAAAACTCTTGGTTACATCAGTCAATACTGATCAACAAAAACTCATAAGAATTTATTTCTCTAAGAATTTTATCTGTTAATTTTACAATTTCAGAAATGACTGTGTAGTAAGAAATGGTAGAATATTCTCAGCGAATAAGAGTGTGGGTAGGTTAAGGTTTTTTTTTTTTTTTTGAGAATTTGCTATTATGAGATTAGGCAGGTTTGAGTGGTTGTCATTAAGCAAAATTCCTTTCTAATTTAATATGGTTGAATGTGCTAAGTTTCTCTAAACAGTAAGTAGATTCTTAAGAAGTTAGTTGGAAACTGTGCAAAATATACATTTTATGTTTTTAAAAAAATTCACAATCAAATTTAACTTCTTGAGGACTTTGATCATTAAGGGTACATTAGTTCCTGGAACTGCTGCTGGGCCTTATAATAAGTATGGTAGGTAAAATCATTGTAGCGTCGGTGTGAGTGGGGAACAAGATACTCTGTTCCTGTTTTCTGTTTGTGTGTCATGTGACTTTTTGGTCAAATATAATTATTTCAAAAAATGTTTGGAACTCTGCGGGTTGATATTACTTGATAAGCTGCATGATTAGTTGGACGTGTGGGAGGGATTCACATCCATGGACTTTTCACAGATGTCAAATGTCGCCCACAATACACCAGTTTTGGGCTGACAGTAAAAATGCCATCTGTATCCAAAAGTGCCAGACAGAAAGTGCATGAATTTCATTGTACAGCTTATATGGTACTTAATATACTTTTCTGTGCTTTCTCACAGCAAGCACCAGGATTATTTATTGTAAGGAGGATTTTTAAAATGCTCTAAGAGTCTTGCTATATCTGACTGCTGACAGAAATGAGTTGGGAAGCTCACTAAGCTTGGCTCCTAAGTTTCTGGTGGGGTACAGGGGCATATGTTGGTATGTAAGTTTCCCAGTAAATAATATTTAGAGCTGAAACTCAGGAAGTTACAAAGTGAGCCTTTTCTAGACAGCAGTGGTTCCAGTACTGTCGCTATCCTGACTGCTTAGAGAGCATGCCGCTGTTCAGGCCACCACTGGAGCAACAGAGCCTCCTCAGGATACCTCACAAGATTCTGAAAACCTCTTGCTCCATCTTTATTATATTTCTGTTTTGATGGAAAAAAAGCTTTTTAATTAGTTGAAGGCACATTCTGATCAGACTTTTAAAGCCATTTCATTAACTTAACTTTTAGAGACACCATCCTGGAAACATTTCATCAGTGTTGATGCTACTCCAGAATAGCTAAGGCTACATGAACACTTGTGAAAATAAAGAATCAGGATTAATCCTAAAGATTTTGTAACCTCTACTAATGCTGAATGTATGTTGTCCTTTCTTTTATTTTTCAGATAGAACATCTTCAAAAATAGGATCATAAACCAGTAGTCTTAATCCTCCTGACATTTCATAAATAGCTTCAGAAAATTCTTAGTACCCAGCGAATTATTTACTTAAAATCTTTATAAAAACTACAGTAGCAAAAGTATATAGGGATAATAATCATGCTTACTACTAATGAGCCACTGTAAATTTTGTGGTCAAACTGAAATACATAAGGTGAAACTTTTTCATTATCTCCATCCATATTTGTGCTTTGTTGTTGTAAGAAAATAAGGAAAGTAAATTTGAAAAATATCTCTCTCGCAAAGGTCACGATCAAAACTACCAACTGTGGAAAAAATGTCAGTACAATCAAGTTCTCAGATTAATCCTTGCATTTTCAACCTTTTTTGTTCCCTAATCCTATCAGTGTTAGATCCTGCAAGTTCAGACACTCAAGTGAAAGGAGCCTTACTGAGTTTAGTTCTAAAACTGTACAGACTTCAGAGTCATAGCAAGAATATTCCCCTGCCATGAAGTCTAATAAGTGCATTGGTTTAAAGCTCTTGTAAAATGTAGATTTAGCTGTCTGTTGGGGGCAGTTCTGTCCTCTACCTTTTATGGGGCAATTCTTGGCTACTTAGTCAAGGCTCACAAGTGTGCTTTCTCTCCCGTAGCTCTTTCTGAGGATTGCCTGGCATGCTGTTTCTCAACCATACTGTTTGTGCTCAGAGTTTGCATGGAGAATGTGTACTGTTTCATGTATATATACAAAGTCTAAAATTGGAATCAGTGTTTTTTGTTTTTCAGAGGAGCTTTTGGGTCATATTATTGATAGTGAAAGACAGGTGCATTTATCTAACCTTACAAATTTCATGTTTATTATGTATGGAAATCTAAGTTGATTAATTTAAAAGCAAATATGCGGTCCTCTGAAATCTCATGTGTTTCATATTAAACATTCCCATTACCTGAAGAAGACTTGCTGGCAAGAAGGAATATTTGCAGCAGTGGGATCATACAGTGACCAGCCTTTGTCCTGGCATGCGTAATTGTCATCTTTCTGTTGTACAAGTCTGCTGCACAGGAGCAAAGTAAAAATGGGTCTGTAGTCAGACAAGGTGGTAAAGTCAGTCGCAGGTGATGGAGGTTGGCTCAGAAACTCTGTCCGTTTGCCTTCGTCTGGTCAGAGTTGATCCTCAAGGAGAGCCGGAATCAGGATACGTGCTGCTCCCTTGGGAATGTTTGCAGACTGGGATCTTCCTACCCGCTTTTCCTTGGTGCCCTTGCAGAACTGGCCTTTCCCTCAGTCATAGAATCACAGAACCAATCACTTAGGTTGGAATAGACCTGTGAGATCATCAAATCCAACTGTTAACCCAGCGCTGCTGTGTTCACCACTAATCATATCCCTTAGTGCCACATCTACACGTACATCTGGTCGTCCTTCTTTAGGCCTATAACTCCGAGGATCCATTTCCACCTTCCCATTTGTTTCGGCATTTCGTCTTTCAGGAAGTGATAGTCACTGCATTCCTTTGGCATGTCTGAAAACTGGAGGGGGAGGAGGCGCAGCTTTTCCCCGTCTCCACTTCAATCTCATTTTGAGCAGCCGTGGCCAAACCCAGTTTCTGCAGTCTGGAAATTACACTGCATGGCACAAAAGAGTGCAGTAATTTATACATCAACAGTCGCTTTTCTTGCCATAATATTTCATTGTTCTAGTTCCCTAAATCTGTAATTACATGTCTTTGTCCTGCTACGTGCTGCTTCATAACAAATATAATTCTTACACAGGCTTTGTGAGTGAAAATAATCCTGCTCAATTAGCACAGATCATAAACTTCAATTGTATGGGAGCAAGCAAAATTTGGGGGGCGTTGCATCATCCTTTAATTTAGTAAGTTCTCCCCCACTACTACTGCTGGTGGCTCCTTCCGCCAAGCCAGAGGCTGGAGGTCACTGACTGACGCCTACGGCTTTGTTCTGTGTGGGTCTTAATACTCTTAATTTAAACTTTCCAGGAAGGCTGGCTGTGAATAAGCTATATTTACTATGTGTGTTGTTTATACACTAGCACTTGGAGAAGGGTGTTCATTAGGCAGCAGTTGTTTCAGTTGGTTTTTCAGGCCGATTTTCCATTAAGGAAGATCTTTGGAAAAGGCTGGCAGGCAGGAGAAAGAGGAAAGCAAGTCAGTCTTTTACGTCTGTGCATTCGAGTACGTTGTGTTGTTGGCTGTCGTTCTAAAACGTGCACTTCTTGGCCCTAATTGGAACAAATATATCTTAATGGAGAGAGAAACTTGCTGTGGCTTTTGTCCTTGTGAGAACAAGGCTCCTCATTTTGTGGATTAATCAATACTATAAGTAATTATTTATATTTTTCTTTCATGAAGTGCTGATGTTTGCCTGTTAATTATTATGAGTAGAAAGATACAGTATTATGCCTAAGTGCAAACATTAAAGCCCACTGTCTGCATGTGTAATAAGTGTTCCCATACTAAGGCAGAAGCACACGTGTGTTTCAGTTCTAGAACAAAAAAAAAAATAATAATAAAAAAAAAGCTAGAATAATGACAGGGATGGTGAAGTTTATGAAGAGAAATCCTTGTAGTGCAGCGGTCACACTGTCTTGGATATAAGTGTTTTATCAGAAGCCTGTGTGGTCTTTGGGTCAGGTAGATCTCTGTCCGTTCTGGGTCTGTAAGCATGGTGCTTCTGAGTGACTGATGTTCATTTGTGTTATACTAGTAATATCAATCAGCATCTTAATACATTGTTAACTCTTAAAATCGAAATTGTTTCCTGTCCCACTTGGCTGTTCAAGGGGTTTGAAAGATTATTCTTGTTGTTCTCCCATGTCCAAAATCAGCAAAATATGTGCAGGAATAGTAGAAATGTTACCAAAGCAGAAAAACAGAATTGTAGCCCACCAGATATTGCATTAGCTGCTGTACATGCCAAATATGGAAGAAATAGCAGTACTTGCCAAAGAGAGATGTAAAACCTGCTAGAGTTCCCATAATTGGGATAAGGACTATAAGATTCGATCCACTGCTGATTTCCAAGATCTAAATAAACATCTTGTTGATACTGAGTTAGGATCAGACTATTAAGATTTGGTTTGCTCAGTCTCTCATTTTCGTTTTGGAAACTGTGTTTGTTCCTTTTTGTTTACTGCAGTTGCTACTTTTCTGCATGAGATTTTATCAAGTGTCTCACATTTTCCCTCTTCTCTCCTCCCACCCTCCCCCCTTTTTTTTTTTTCCCCCTTTCAGATTCCTTCCTGGACAAGGACTGGTACTATATCCACAGATAGGAGACAAACTGGATATTATATGCCCAAAGGTGGACTCTAAAACTGTTGGTCAATATGAATATTATAAGGTCTACATGGTTGATAAAGACCAAGCGGATAGCTGTGCTATTAAAAAGGACAATACACCTCTACTCAACTGTGCCAAGCCAGATCAAGATGTTAAGTTTACCATCAAGTTTCAAGAGTTCAGTCCTAATCTCTGGGGCCTGGAATTTCAGAAGAACAAAGATTATTACGTCATATGTAAGTTCCACATTTTAGTTGTTCATTCTTTTGAGTATAATTGTTCATTCTTTAGTACACTGTCTTGTACGCTGTAAGCAAACTAAGAGGAATATGAATGGGTTTGTATTTTTATCTGAAAATAATTTCTTGACAGCATATTTTCAACATTATTCCTGATTTCCAAAGGGTCTTTGTCTCTTTTTTTTCCTTGGTTTGTGTAAATCAGATTAGATTGTACTTCTGTACCTGTGAAGGGCTTCTTTTTTCTGTGCACAATATTGCATCATGTTCGACATGACTTTGAAAGTTGTGTGCAGCTAAACTGCGATGTGTTTCCTGCCCACAGCCCTGGTGATGTACCATGCTGTTCGCCTTGTCCTTGGGTCATCTTATGCCAGGAGCAGGAGTACGGTGACCTGGCTATTCTGAGATGGGGCATCCTGTGTGACGTGGCTAGCCATTGCTCCACGTGGTCTAGGCACTCTCACAGAAAATGTCTTTTGGCCACTTTGATGCCAATTTTGACAGTGTAGTTTCCTCACAAGGGTTGCTGATGAGGGGCTGTGGTTGAACATGCCTTTCCTCACAACATACCTAACTGTGTCCGTACAGTATCCAGGAGGTTTTGGGCAAAACCCAGACTTGCATGATTTTGGAATTTCATCCTTTTTCATGGTCCTGGCTTGCAAAATGAATGTGCACGGCACAGGCCTCTGTCCAATAAAATAAATTTTGTGTGAGTTTTAGTCTGACGAGGAATTTATGGCAGAGCAAGTCTGGAGGTAGTCACAGTGTTTGGTGATTCAAATTACTTGTGATGTGTAAAGTTAATGATGTAAATCAGGAGTTAGCATTAGCTGAGACCTCAGCAGTACAACAACAGTTTACATTAGTTTAGGTTTTGTCATTGTAATACTATGCCCTGCAGATCTCATTTAGCCCCATGGGCACTTTTGAAGTCTTGAGCAAGTATCACCAGTTATTAGGAGATATGGAACATATTCTGTGTTTTGGCTTTTCTGCAGTTACAAGGAAGTTAGATACTGGTGTGTCTGATTTCACAGAATCATAGAATAGTTTGGGTTGGAAAGGGACTTTTAAAGGTCATCTAGCCAAGCCTCGTTCAGTATGCTGGGATCTCTTCAACTTGCTCAGGTTGCTCAGAACTCTCTTACCAGGGATGGCGCATCTGTGTCCCTCTGAGCAACCTGTTACAGTGTTTCACCACTCCCACTGTAAAAATTTCTTCAATATATCTAGTCTAAATCTATCCTCTTTTAGTTTAAAACCATTAACTCTTGTCCTGTCACAAAAGGCCCTGCTAAAAAGTTTGTCCCCAAACACATTTCTTCCACCTCCTTGAAAATTGAAGAGTTAATAACAATTTCATGTGATGTCTGCCAGTGGAAATATTTCTTAACTTTTTAGCTAAAAGTATGGGTAATTTTAAAAGTACTCTGAGCAAATACTTTTAAAATGGAAATGGAAATGCATTCAATATAAACTAATGCTCACTTCCCAGTTATATCCATTATGGTACACACTGTGTATAAAACAGGTTGTATGTCACAGAAACTAAGTAAGAATTCACTGTATTAAATATTAATTATAGAAATTACTAAATAACAGTAGTGGGAGATACAAACCATCATTTTTTGGTTTTAAAGATCACTTAATATGGGCACTTTCTCTTTTAGTCGGGGGTATATAAAAACCTGATCCCACTTAAACAGTATTTAACTTTGACAAACTTACCACTGAAATCCACTGAGATATTTACCAGGGTAAAAGTGACAAGATTAGCTGGTAAGAGATAGTTATCTGTAACTCTGTTGAAATGTGTAGCATAAAAATGACCATGCTCAAATATTTGGTCTAAATGCAGAAATATGCCCAGAATTTAGTGCTGCTTTTAAAATCATCCACAGAAGGCAAGCTGTAGTGGAACAAATGGCACTGTTACAATTATTACCTGGAAATTATGGGCACAAATGGAGCTTTCTGATACCCTGTCAGTTCTGTCATATCTATATCATAGATTTACACAGAGAATTAAGTACATCTCATTTTCACTAGTTTTGTATAATTATTTCATTATAGCAATAAGACATAATAGACGTTGCGTTTCCTGTAAGATTACAGTGTAACTTGGTTGAAAGAACTTACTCAGCCTTCAGCTTCAAAAATCACACTGGCCTAGCAGTAATACTGGAGTGCCTTAGGGTATTACTTTTCCTGCTCATTGTGGCATAAACAAATGGATAATTTACCACTCTATTGCTAGTATACTGACCAAGCTGCGGTGAGGGTACCTATACATTTTAATAGGCTGGACAGAAAAGCACCCCAGCCCTGAAAATGCAGCCATCCCGAAGCTAAAACTCTCGCTTTTCTGTCATTCAAGGAGAAAACAATAAACTCAGTGATGTTGGTCTCGGAAACACTGAGAGGGGTAGAAAACTAGGCCACTGCTCAGCTAGGACACCATTTTAACGGAGATACTAAAGCTAGATAGGCTTTTAACAGTTTGTGTTCAAAAGCTCGTGACACAGCCTTGTCATTGCAAGTCCTGGGTGTCAGAATATTTGCTGTCATTTCTTATCGTATAATACATCTTAATCACGTACGCAAATCAGGCTGTAAATCGTTTGCATAAATCCCTTTTCACAGACCTGCAATTCTTTCTTTTTCTGTCCTTCCCTCCTTCCTTCCTTCCTTCCTTCCTTCCTTTCTTCCTTCCTGTTTGGTAGCTTTGAGTTTTGTCTTGCTTGTTTTGTTGTGTTTTTTGGGGGGGATTCAAGTGCTATGAAATGAAGGCAGTGATGCATTTTATGTGCCAGGTTTTGATTTTGAAGTATTTTAGGATCTTGCATTCCATCAACCAAGGGGCATCAAACAAACCTGACGCGAGCTTACTGAGCTCAGCACCTTTGCAGCTTTGCTGTGGCTGCCCCGGCAGCCTAATCTCACGCTATTTATGCTGGCAGGCTGTTGTCAGCCCTTTAAATGTTTTGTGCATCGTCACATACCTTTATCATCTCCCCATTATTTGAAAACACAGTTTGTTTTTCTAAGGTAATAGTATGTGGTTTGTGGAGCTGTATTAAACAGTAAAATCTCTATTCAGATTAGGGGGTTAGTCATTTTGGGATGAGGAATTACAACACAGGATGAAGCAGCTTCCTGAGCCCTGTGTACCTTCAGGGACACATGATTGCACAGGGATTCTTCAAGCCATAATTTTTATATCATCCAGATGTATTCATGATAGGTATACCAGAAGGAGATCTTTTCTATTCAGTGCTTCCCAAAGCCTAAGCATACAAAAGATGCAAATCTTCTCATTTCACAATTCACAACATTTTAAAAAGTAAAAGTGTAGATGAGCTTCCAATACCTATTTTCACATTTAGTGGTACTTTAATAATAACAAAAAAAGTAATCCATTTCCTGGCAGGATATTCCTCAATATGAGTATCAGTATCCAAAGAGTTAATTCTGTGAACAGCAGTAATTGGAAAGATGATAGTGAATGGTATTGTGAAAATGAATAAATGATGTAACAGAGTGTCCTTGCCTTTCTCTTCTTTGCCATCATCGTTTTTTTGTTCCTGGGAAATGAATAGATTCATTTTCCTACAGTTACCTGATTTCTTTTCAACAGAACTGGAGAAGGTCAAATGTACTTGAGATCTCAGAAGTATTAACGTTTGATTATCCTAAAATATGTGACCATTTAGCTAACATATCATAAGTCTCTAAGGAAATCCTTAATCAGATGCATGAAGGGAGATACATCCTGTCCAACAACATAAATATCTGTGTGAAGGGCAAACTTAAGCAGAAGGGTGTGAAGATTTGCAACTCTCATGTTTGCATTAAAAAGTCTTTTTGTGTCTTTGCATGATTAGGGAATGAAGTATAATTTTCTGCTGTTGTGAATTACTTAGAACGAGCCATGAGTATCTTCTGCGTACTGAGGGATTGATCAGCAAGTACTTGGGTCATGGTGTCACTGCTTCAGTACCTCTCTTGGATTCAGTGTTTCTTGTTTGCAAGGGAGATGTGTTAGCATAGTATAAACACATATAATATGCTGAAGATGTTTACTTTTGGTGAACAGGAATTGTCCTGAACCCTTCACGTAAAGACAGAGGGCATAGAGTGCCCTGCAATGCCCTGGGTTTGTGCTGAGGGCGCCCCGGGAGAAGCCTATGGGAAGCTATGCCAGAGGGAAGGGAGCAGTGCTGCCTGCCTTCAAGCCACTGTCAAGCTCCTTAGATAGGTAGGCCAAGCAAGCACATACCTCACTCCCTTCATCTTTTCTTTGGCATAAGTAAAGTGAAGTTTGTGGGCTGACATCATCAACATTAAAAAATAAGTCACCTGCAATGAAATCTTCACCTGTTCCAAATTTGTAATAGAATGGCTTGGAACTTGGGAAGGGGCTACAGAGTGGTTCTCTGAAAGATTCCTCTATAAGGCTTGCTCTGCCTGGACCTCATTAGCCAAGGCTGCTGAGCCGATGATGCTCATTGGCTTTGACATTGGCAAAAGGGAATATGCAGCTTTCCTTAAATGTTTTTTTATCAACTTTTTTCAAGTGACCCACTTATATAATTGGCTTCTGGCTTAAATTAAAAAACACATATATATATATATATATATATATACACAAATATACATACATATTTGATCCCTGTTTGATCCCTGGCTGATTTAAAGGTTTATACTGGCTAGTAGCACTACATTTTGGATAACTGCTGTAATAGTGCTGTGGCTTTTAAAATCAAAACAGTCATTCTGAAACTTTAGCATTAGCTGTGTTTGAAAAAAATCACAAGTCTTTTTCTGTTTTCACTTTGTCATTCTGTTACAATTAAAGGGCAATAACTGTCTGAGGAAGAACATATTAAAGGACAATATGGATTGTGCCTTGAAGTATGGCCCAGCTGGGAAGAATAAATCTCTTTGCGCAGCCAAATAGATTTACATTAAAATGTTATTTTAGTATGCTGACCAGTTTAAGCGCTGACTAATCTGTCTGGCTGGGCATTCTGAAAACGTTTTGAGGCAGATATCAACCTGCAGCCCTCTGCAACCTTCAGGTCACCTAGCGAGAGCTGTCTTAAAAAGAAACAGTAAACAGGTTTCCCTTTGTTCGAGGTTAATTCCAAACTAGCCTAAATGGGAACAAAAACTCTTGTCAGAATTTCAATTCCTCTTCTTTTGCAGCAAAGACATTTCCCCTGCTGTTTGTTCCATTTGTACATAGATCATATTTTTTTCTTTCCTTTTTCCTCTTCCTTCTTCAGAAAATTAGATAAATAATTTCTGCTTAGTGTAAAATGAGATCCAGAGGTCAGTCTTTGACTCTGCTGAAGAGTCTTTTAAGGGAAGTGTTAGCAATACCACTTAGCTCTTGTTGAATGAAATATAAATACTGCTTATACAAATAATATTATTGGAGAGAAAAATCATCGTCTGTGCAGCTTCAGATTTCTAACAGAGTCTAAGACCTACAGGATTAATGGAGTCACGGTCCTTTGGGGTTTTATCCCAGACCACACAGGTCTTGTAAGAGAATAAGGCTATTTTATATTGATGGACTTTGCTCATATTCGGTGCCATTACCTAAGCAATACCAATCGTTTATCTCCTTTAAAGTAGAGAGAGATAGTTCAGCAGGAAATCTGTTATTATGTCTCTGTTCCTAAGGGAAGGAAATGAAAGATAGGAATGCTCGGTTTGTTAATTGATGGCATCTTGTGAAAAAAATAGTTATCTTCCCCCACACCCCCACAGGTATTCCAAATAGATATGGAATCAGATGAAAATGAAGAATAATTATTCAGACTGGAATTAAAAAATTATTCAGGAAATCCTCAGGACTTGAACAGGTTTTAAACTTTCATAGGAAGCTGTTTAATATTTTTAGTCACTATTTTTATTTCTCACTTTTATAGTTCCTCAGAAACAATTTATAAATATTAGGAATATAGTACAGTCACAAAGAAAAATACTCTCATTTAGAAGTCTTTATATATATATTATTCACAGTGCTTTGCAAAAAAAGCTTAAACACTGGTCTTCTCCGAGTTGTGTATATTCTCACATAAACATCCTTAACAGGGCTACATGCAGAAGAAGGCTGGGTTGAGTGTGTATTTTGTGCTTTATATTCAGGCTACAAGTAACTGTTTAAATCAGGGGGGTGTGTATTGGGGAGACATGCCATGATATGAGAAAAGTATGAGGAAAGTGTCTGTCTAAACAGAAACTTGGAAGAACACTGCCATACTGAAACACATTTAACTTGCATTTTGTACTTAACTTTGGTGATGAGCATTAAGCTTATCAAGTGGGTGACAAGTCTTTATTTTATACAGTTGCTTGTATTATATGTTACGTTACAGTATTTTAAGTCCTAAAAAAAGATGAGGAACTGCATAAGAATTTATAAAGGCTTTAATGAAACTGATTTTAAAGATTTCAAATTGTTTGCCTCATTAAAGTCTTTACGTAGCTGGAATGGAGGGAAATGTACTTT
The DNA here is from genome assembly GCA_013399855.1 of Oxyruncus cristatus. Classification (NCBI taxonomy): domain Eukaryota; kingdom Metazoa; phylum Chordata; class Aves; order Passeriformes; family Cotingidae; genus Oxyruncus; species Oxyruncus cristatus. Next base: position 3,083,308 of record VXAY01007342.1, read on the forward strand.
TTTCTGAGAACTGCATTAGCTAAAACACAAGGATGGAGTGATTGAAAACCAGGGTTAAATGTCGGTATGGATTTTCTTTCTTTACTTTAGTCAATCCTGGAAACCTTGGATGAAGACTATTTTCAGTATTTATTTCTGATAAATCAGACTATAAAACTAAGCTTTAATGGGCAGTCTTCCAGTTTCTTTTCTTTTTTTCTGTCCCAAGGAAATCATGCAAATATTTCTGTGAGCGAAAGTAGGATTAGGCTTAGGGTAGTCTTAGCTGTTCTTGGAGAAGAGTCCGTATTAAGCTGATAAGGCTGTTATTAAAAAGCATGTTCAGATCTTTGTTAGCATGATTTATCTGTTTTCTGTTCAGTAGATGAAGACAGCAAAAAATCACTAAACTGCAGCAGCAGACTTATGTGGTTACTGAGCTGCTGTGAGAGAAACAGAATTCTGAATCCAAATCCTGTTAGGAAAGCTGAAAATTATTTGGTTTCCATGTATTATATGTTAGCATATAAATGCGCTAGACCACAACAGCGTTGTTAATTGCAGTATCCCAAAATGGTTTTGTTTGGATGGCACCTGTGGAGATTATCTAGTCCTTGCTCAAACCTTTGCAGTCCCAGCTGCAGCCAGTTGCCTAGAACCATGTCCAGCTGAGTTTTGAGTATCTCCAAGGGTAGAGCCCCTGCTTCTATGCAGATGCTTCAGTTCCTTCATTGTCTCCGTGAGCCTTTACTGACTTGGTCCCGTAAGTCCATGTCTGTTTTGTAGTGGGGAGCCTGTGACTGCACCCAGCACTCCAGGTGTGCCCTCATCAGTGCAGAGTAGAGGGGAAGGATCATCTCCTGCAGCCTGGTGTCAGCACTCTGACAGATCGAGCCCAGAAGGCTGTTGGCCGCTTTTGCCACGAGGGCACGTTGCTGGCTCATGCTCAACTTGGTGTCCGCCAGGACCCTCTGGGCCTTTTTTGGAGAGGTGCTTTCCATATGCTTGGCCTCAGCCCGTGCTGAAACTTGATTCCACCTGCCATCCAGAGGCTGCCACAGCAGATTTGGTAGCAGGATCAATAAATTAATTAAATAATTTGTGTTGCAAAAGAAAGAAAAAACAAAAATAATGTTATAATGTTAAAACACTAGTGAATTATTAAAAACTGTGTGAATGTAAGTGAATTAAAAGTATCAGTTTGCCTGTCTAGTTGCAACTTTTCAAAATTCCAAACACTGGAGGATTAACATCTGTCCCACCAGTTTCCTAAAGTGAACCACCATGAACATGTCTATGTAATAATTTCTAAAGAAGCTGAACACCTAAAGGCTTAATTTCTTAATGGCAAGTGCTTTAACTGCAGGTCCTCTAGTACCTTGGAAATTCAGATTGCTTTATGTTTGCAGTGTTCCCTCATTAAGGTTTGCTTTGTGGGTATTTTAAAGCTCTAAACACAAACATAAGCATACTGCAATCAAAACAGTGCTTAACTTCTGATCATCTTTGCCAAGCGCACAGTCATCCAATAGTATCATAATTGATCTCAGTACTAAGGTGCCAAACTCTGTGTTGCTGAAGGATAGTTAGATGATGTAAATAGCTTTTTGTGTTTTGCAATAAAGCACACTTTTGTTGTCCTCCATGTAAAAGCAGGAGATGAAGGTATTCTTTTATTGAAGCAAACATGTGGAAAATTGCTCTAGATTGTTATAGTACAGAGCATCTCCCCTGAAAGGAATGAGGTTCATCTACAGGGCAAAGTCTGACTGTGGCACTTTATTGGGGTTACTCCTGGACTCTGTGTGGTCAAAGCAAATAACATCACGTCCGTCTAAACTGTTATAACCATGAGACTGGCGCATTTTCTCATCTATAGTGTTATATTCTAAACTGTCACTAGGCATTAACTCAGTCACTGGTGAAGTCCTACCACCTAGAGATGAACTCTGCCTCAAAATGATGTTTTCCACTTCAGTGCTACTCGTATAGCAATTACTGGGTCATTAATATCATTGCATGCAATTAGTGACAGTAGAATGAGCAAGAGGTTTGTTATTTATTTAATATGAACTTTCACTATAACCCTTTCTTATCCATGTGCCACAGACAAAAAACAGAGAGATTTTCAAGGCAGGTGAACATCCTCGTAGGGTGATGTTGAATTTGTATGATACAGAAAGTGGGTCCTCATTTACTGTTCAAGCTTCTGCTTTTGTTTCCATCAAGCCATCTTGTCATTAGCAACAATCAGTGTAACTTGAATGCTAACTAATTCTGTTAGTTCTGTTCAGCTGAACTGTTAAACAAAGCTTGCTGTGGTAGTGGGGAGATATTCCTCCCCATCCGTGAGAGGCTGTTGTCAGTAGTGTGCCACGAGAAAGGATAAACTTACATAAAATACCTGTTTGTGCTTGCTGAAGTTAACTAGCTAGTAATCTGTTTTAGATGCATACTTTCTGATATACACTAAATACATCATAATTAGTGGGCTTACATCTGCCACAGTTACTTCAGCGCTCACAAATATATAATTTGTTTATGTAAACTAGAAGCAACCATGTGTGCAGTGGATCATTATCTGACAACATTTCTCAGAGTATGTGAAATATGTAACTGAAATACTTTTAGAAATGCTTAACTGTAATGAAAGACTCAAATTGTCATTCATAGTGATACAGTATTGAGAGGCTTTTCTGTTTTTTTTTAATATAATCTCTAAATCATTCCAGGAGAATTTTATAAAGGGACACGTAACAGCAGTGAAGCAAGCAGGATTTTGTTGTGGGTGGGTGGAAGTTGTGACCTTCAGTTATGGATAATAATTGAGCAAATAGTTTACTGTTTAGTATACTTCAGCTGTGGTATTCCTTAACCAAGCAAGTTAAGGAAACATCAAAGTGGTGGTGTTTTTAAAATTATACTCAGCAGTAATCGGTTGGAACTCGCAGCTTTTTTGGATGTTTTCCAACCCCATCTTGCTCACCATCGCTTTTTCCCGTTATGGAAAGACTTTGTTGACATAAAGAGGTGGGTTTTTTTAATCCTTTTGTATTTTTCTTATATGGTGCCATGCCTCCCTGGAATTAATAAAATCCTTCTGAATGTACAAAATTTTACATTTCTCTCCCTGTTTTGTGCTGTCAGGTGACATGAAATGTGGGAAGGAGAGTCTACAGGTTTCCAGAGATTTGCCTAGAATTTTATAGTTGGTATATACCAAAGTATATTACAGTACAGAGCTGATGGCCTGTCTTGATGGTGTCCTCCACATTACACCCTTAAAAAACCCATGAAAACAGTTATAGAATCTGTCCTTCTCTTAACATATGAATACAAGTGGAGATTTTTATGGGGATTTATGTAAACACCCCTATATCATGAGTCCCAGCTAAGTACCATAAGCCATGCTATTCACAGTTGGACAAGATACATTTTAGAGCAGTGGTGAGAAAAGTGAATCACAAAGTTTCACTGTAGAGCCTTTGCTTCTTCCGGGCTTTATTTTACTTCATTTTGTTCTGGTTTTAGCTTGACTGGAGAGGGCATTGATGCTTACTTGCTGTGCAGAATACAATTTGTGGGCCTGTTTAGGTATAAATCTTGAGACATGCAGTATAGGACTTAATTTAAAGAGGAAGCATGAGAAGTGAAAAAGAGGAATGAAGAATTCTTGTCCTTTCCTTCACATTGAAGTTTTGCCTTGTGTGGATAGAAAGAAAAAGGCTGGCTTCAAGTGTTTTTATGAACGTTCCGTAAGCTTTAGTTTAAGGAAAAAAGTCTACCTTAATTTGAAGCAAACTGTGGAATAAATTGAGAGGTTGAGAGTTTCTGAATGACTTTTAGGTTGAGAAACTCTTCAAAATTCTGTTGCCAGCTTGATTTTGCAAGTAGGGCAAATACAAACAGACATCAGAAAAAAAGGAAAATTATTGGTAAGCTGTTTTTATATTTTTCATTACAGTCTTGGTGTCCTAAATTGTACTAATTGAGCAAATTCAGCAGGTTTTTATCTTTTTTTTTTTTTTTTTTTTTAAATTAGGTATAATTTTTTTGTCTCTATAAGTTTGTNATTACAGTCTTGGTGTCCTAAATTGTACTAATTGAGCAAATTCAGCAGGTTTTTATCTTTTTTTTTTTTTTTTTTAAATTAAGGATAATTTCTTTGTCTCTATAAGATCATTAAAAAAGCTGTGATTTTATTGTTTGTTTATAAAAATACAGTCAACACACTGACAGTATTCTCTGCAACTTTTCGTGATGTATTTAAATTTTAACACTTGTGGTCCAGGTTTGGGACCACTGATAATTAAATTTTGGAAGTCGATGTAATCCTTTTTCAAAAGCAGAATTTTCAGTGTTGGTCTTATTTTTTGTTACTACAAGCAAAGACAAACCATTAGTTGCTAGTATTTGAAATTATTATATTTCTCCTCTTTCTAAACGTTCTACAGCTCACCCAACATAGTATGTGCAAAGATACCTATTCTTTGGTGAGTGGCCTGAACAATTTTTTGTTGTTGTTGTTGTTGTTTCGGATCTCCATGCAGATCTGGCATTTCTACTAAGAGGGGGTGGAATTTAATTTCATTTAATTGAAACACTCTTCCTGTTACCTCAGCTACCTTGTTCTTTGTCCATGGCTGGTTTAGAAACAACCTTCATGTTGTGATCGGTGATTTGTGGTTTCACAGTGTGTGATTTCTGGTGTTCTTAAACCTGTCCCATAAATTATCTAAATTTATGGGAAAGAAGAATTATTTATTTGGTGCTTTACGTAGAGAGTCATTAAAAGGACCCAACATCAGATGAAAGCAATCAGAGCACAAACGCATGATGCCTGGCCAAAATAGTGTTCTATTACTTAATAAAATAAAAAACCCTGAAAGATTTTACAGGCACTTAGGAGTCCTGAGAGCGCATGTGAGTTCAAGTGCAGCTTTGCTTTAAGAATAACTTCTTACTTATGTTGGATCTAATACTTGTGTGGATTTTTGCTGCTGTTTAAACTTTTCCATTTTGTCTACAAGCACAGCAGGGGAAAGTGGCGATGGGTAGTGTTATTTGGTTTTATTTTGTTCTGATTTTGAGAAACCTATTTTCTGATGCAGAATTTAAACAGTATTTAATGAAAAAAATGTTGAAAATTACTACTGTTGGAGAGTACTGATCCACCCCAAAGAAACCTGTAATTCTCAATTTGCTATTAACAGATCCACATCAGCAGCAATTAATTTTTGATGACCTCATCAATAATGTATCTTTGATATATTGCCAAATGACTTTTATTGTCCAGCACACTAAGGAGGAACAAAACCAGTTTTGTCCTTGCAAATCAGTTGACATCACTTATTCATTCCTATAGTCTGTTGTTTAAGGTTCATTTAGTTTTCACGGGAAAACTGAGTACAACAGTCATCATTTCTCTCATCAGTTATGTAGTACATTTTATACTCAAGCTCTAGAAATACATGTGTTTTAAAGTTGTGTTAGTTAAAGGGATATGGCATTTGATTTGCAAACAGGTAGTATTTTTCATCATCCTAAAACATGAAACTATTGGTAATAATTGTAGCAGAATTAGGCTGAGATTTCTGTCTGCTGGTGTTTTCTTTTAAGTTATTGTGATGGCATTTTTTCATTTTGTATTATGTGTTTTTAGGAGTGAAGGAAGTTGAATTTTTGTGACTGTGCCTTCATTTTTAATCTCTTTGTGAATGAAAAGCTATATACAGGCACAAATCCAGCAGCTTAATTCTCCATCTGATTAGAGCAATGTTACCAACCTGATAGGTTGAAAACAGCCATGATCCATGCAGTGGCTCAGCCTCCTGGGAGGCAGAGTAATAACAATCAAATGAAGACATATTAAAATGTAATATTACTTCCTCTCCATGGGGACTGTATAAGAATCATAGCCAGAAACTGTTCTTGTCAGCTGACTCTGCTTCGCTCACTGATTCCCTGCCTCTGCATTTATGATTAATGCATTTCATACAATAAACAGCACTGTGGAGTTTTAAAAGCAAAGAAATGTAAAACATTTACATGATTTACATGAGTTCCCGGCTTTTTTGTTTGTTTCTTTGTTTGTTTTGTTGGGAGTTTTGTTTGGTTTTATATAATGCATATATTTCAAAGAAGGGGAGGCAGATCTGAATGAAGTTTTTTGGTCTGAATAATTTCATTTCTCCCTTGTGTACGGGAGAGGATATGTTAAGGCGGTGTTTTACAAAACTGAAAATGTATACTAGCTTCTCCAAAGTTAAGTATGTATCAGCAGACTCTTAACCATGATTTCATAACAGATAAGTGCTTTCTGAATGTCAAAAAACTAAACTTGCACTCCTCATAAAATGGCAGCTGCTGTTGTATTCAAGGAATGCAGACACACAGTGTCTGATAAACTACTGAAAAAAATGCCTATAAGTTATTACAATTTTGTTAGAAAGTCTTAAAATTTTTAGCGCAATTATAAATGTTTATTTGCTGGTGTGGATTAACTGTTGACTGAATAATTTAATACGCCTTTGGCTGTAATTATTAGTTTTGCAATTGACACCAGTGGACAGGTCTCAGAAAACTGGAGGTATCTTAACCATCAAAAGATTTAAAAATATTTTGCTACCTGTTTAGCAACATCTTACTTACTTTTAGGTTCCTGTGTATTGCTGTATTAATACAAAGTGAAGTGTGGGATTCTGAGAACATTTAACACTAATGAGAAACTTCACATTAATCATTAGTTACGTTTATTAATGTTAATATTTAAGTAGTATCTTGTCTTCTTAGCAGAGGGGCATGTATGGTAGCTCATGTGTAAGAAATTGACTCTAAAATATGTCCATATTTAGACGTATATATAAAAAAACCCCAAACCATATATAAAAATAAACTGAATGCAAGGTTTAAAATTTGATTATATAAACACACTGGAGAGTATAATCTCCGTTTTAGACAGAAGAAACTTTGTGTTATGTTTCTGTGTTTATGCCCAAAACTCCTATTATGGCCACTTTATTTTTACTTTCTTTTAAATAACCTTTCAGTGTGAGCAGAACTACGGGTAAAGGGTCACTTTCCTGCGGAGGTGTGCGTGCAGTGGCAGAGCTAACGTGATAGTGGGTGTAGTTTTCACTTGGAGATCGATATAGAAAGGCCGCAGCAAGTGTTTGAGGAATATTTTGTATTCGGTCCCTTGCTTGACTTCTGCACACCACACTGTCAAGGGGCATTAGCAGTATGAAACTGTGTTTTCTCTGCTGTCCCAGATTACTTCTTTTTCTCTCTGCAGCTTTTCAAAGCTTGAAATGATGTGTTTAAAGCTACCCACTTTCTTCCTGGTACACTAGGGATATGCAAGGTTATATTTCGATAGTCTTAATGAATTTCGAAAAATAATTTCCTCCGATGGCCTTGGGTAATTGTCGGTTTAATTACAGGGAAAAGCTGAGATGGAAACTTTGCTTTGTCACTGAAATATTCGTCTTTGAAAATTCCCCATTCCTCAGGACGTAGCAGTCTGTACTCTGAGCTATAACGTAGGCTTTCCTAAAATCCCTTGAAGAACTATGGAAAAAGTGAATACTTCTGCAGATTCATTCATCTGACATCAAAGCTATGAAAGCATTCTTCAGCAAGCAAGCGAGGCAGATTGTGCTGGCGTAGGCACACAACCAGACTCATTGTACATCTGGGTCTTCCCGTTTGGAGACTGTATTTGAAGTAATTTTGCATTCTTTTTGCCACCTTACTTTCTTACTCTGTACTGAGGTCAGACTGCATCGTCTGCGTCTTATTGAGGTCTCTTGCTCTGTGGGTTAAATGGGTAGGCCTTTAAAGAATAAAAAAGGCATTGATGTTCAGAAGAAGCAGCACTTTATTCAATGAAAATCAAGTAGAAGGTATTTAAGGAGATGTGAATCCCCATTGCCTCGATCAAAAAAAAAATCAAATGACAAAAAACCACAAGACAAAGTCAGTGTTTATTACTTGTAGGTTCAGTTGATGCTCAGCTTTGGTATTTCTATTTACTGCTTTTTTTCTCCTTGTCCTTGTGCTGGTACATTGGAAAATAGATCATAAAAAACACTTTCAGCAAAGACACATTTGATTTATGTCCAGGATGGGTTCTTGGTATTGATTTTTTTCCCTCTGGAAAAAAAACCCAAAAGAAAACAAAACTATATGTCTCCATTATTTTCTGAGCCTGGCTATGCAGTGGCATATTTCAGATTAGGGTTTATCTGAAATTACTCAATGTGCTCTGTTGTATTTTAAAAAGTGTTTTTGCCATGCGTCTATTGTCGTGTTTTTACAGGGGGGAGGGAACAAGAGGAGGAACTGGGAGGGACCACGTATGAGGAGAAGGGAATTTTAGGAAAAGAAAGCACAATTTGGGAAGTTTGTATGATGGCTGTAATTCGAGTTGGTCACAAAAGAGTCAGAAGTGGAACAAAAACAAGAAGCAGATCAAAGGCTAGGAAGCAGGGTTCAGCGGTATGGGGTTTATATCTTTACAGCTAGAGAGAAGATTAGAGGAAGAAAAATACTGCCGTGGGGCTAGGAAGACATTGTGAAAGAAAAAGGAAATATACATAGACTGCATTTGAAAGAAAATCCCCAAGGAAGGTGAAAGAGAGGGAGTGAAAACTAAAAACAAAGACCTGAACAGTGTAAAGCTGAAAGGAGAGGGGCAGAAGCAGGCATGTGCTGCTCAAGCAGTTCAGCACAGCCATGACAAGCAGTGAGCTCGCATACAACCCTTTTTTCATTTGTTTTCTCCAGTTGGTGGCCCAGTGCTGATGCCTGTGCACGCACCCTCTCATATGTCCATTTTGGGCCTTGGATAAACAGCTCCAAGAAATGATGGTAAAATTTCCATCCTCAGAACAACCAGGGCAGGCAAACCTCTGGTGCATTCCCTGAATAGCAGAGCTGTAGCCCACACTGTGCAGTTGTGCCCTCTTTGCCACCGTGCCCTGGGTACCACCGCACATGGCGATGGTGGCCAGTGCCCAGCACAGTGCAGAGTTGCCGCAGTGCCGACTGCTGAGGAGCTGCCGAATCATTTTCCAGCAGCTGTTTTGTAACCAACAGCGGGCTTGGGCAGCAGCATCACACCCATACCCCGTGACTCAATGTTTTGGGTTCTCCAAGGAAGTGGTGCTTCGCGCTCAAATCACATGGCAGTGTCGGCTTGCGCCAGGGTTGCGCGGTTCCAGCCGGCACCTAGATAAGCAAGAACAATGTGAACACGGGATAAAGCACCCTGTTGTTCATATGAGCTAAAAGGTTTCCATGAGAGTAGAGTGTATTCCCCTCTGCCACCCACCTGGTGGAGGCTCCTCAATGCTGAGAAAAGTGAGATTGTGCTTTAAAATATTAAATGGTTTTCCAATCAGTTCAGAATCTTAGCTTTCACCTGGGTCTTTTGTATACATCCACTTCTTCCAGCAGGAGATTTGTAATAGAGGAAGCAGGTGTAATATGGTGACTATAAAGATATTGTTGGGTTTGGGGGAGGAAAGGGTGATTTTTCAGTGCTTTCCTTCTCTGAGCCTGCCAGAGCTTCCTTTTCAGCTAATATGTGACTCCCTCACGTATTAGCAAGGCACTGTGTTTTTGTCCAAGTCAGTCAGTGAGTCAGTCAATTGCGCATAGGAAGAAAAGGTTGCTGGGTAAATTTGAAACAGTGATAACACATTCCTCCATTTGTATATATTGTACAGCTTACCAATGTATTCATTCCTTTGGCTTTCAACATTTCACAACTTTCCATAGGTCAGCCCAAGCAACAAGAACAGGTCCTGGTAGGTTGAAAGATCCCTACTTTTAGACACTCATGTTCACATCACTTTGCCTGTTGATTTCCTGGTTTTTATTTATTTTTATTTTTATTTATTTTTCTTTTATTTTTAATCAGCAACATCAAATGGGTCTTTGGAGGGCCTGGATAACCAGGAGGGAGGGGTGTGCCAGACAAAAACCATGAAGATCCTCATGAAAGTTGGACAAGGTAAAGACCATCTGCTGTTTCCTGAAATCACTTTGGTCTCAATGTCCTTTTTAGCTTTCAGGCTTCTTTTAGCAGTATAGAGCAGAGAGCCAGTCGAGTCTAGTATGGTCATTCCTCCCTTTTAGTCTGAAAGTGAAGTCTATTTTCTCTTCCTCGGCTACTGACAGATTTCTACAGAAGGAGGGTTAGCGTAATAAGATCTCTTCATTGGAGAGATCCCTAGAAGGAAAGGTCACCTGGGAGTAGTGTGTTTCAGTCATTTTTATTTGTATTTTAAAAACAAAAGCCACAACTCTGCTGCTCAAAATTATTTAAAATACATGAAAAGAGGGAAGCTAATATTTCTATAGTTTGCTTGTTATGAATTCTGATTACAGAGAGGTTTTTGTTCATTGTCTCTTTTCACATATAGATAACCTATTGTGCAGGAAGAAAGAATTATTCTTCTAAGCAGAAGTTGGTTTAGTAGTCAGTCAACTTCCTCAGTTAAACTGAAATGTCATCTGCAAAGCTTTTCTTGCCAGTCACAGGAGTCCCTTTAGTTTCTGCAGATGGCCTCACAATTTAAACTTCTGAAATAACTTATTATAACCATTTTGCTTTAAAAGGAAAATTATGTTCTTATATCCTCCTGTCCTTTGCATAAAGATTCTTCTGCTAAACCATTTGTGTCTCACGAGGTACTTAGAGCTGGCATGTAAGGCTCCCATCAAGTGCCAAAGCTGCATGAGTCGTCTTTCTCTCCCCCAGATCCCAACTCGGCAGGGCTGCCCCGGCACACGGATCCCACCAAGCGTCCCGAGCAGGAAGCTGGCACCAATGGGAAGAGTTCCACCACCAGCCCCTTTGTGAAGGACCACTCAGGTAGGTGTTGTGGGACTCCAGGACGTCTCCTCCTTGTCCCCAAATGCATTTTATTTTACCATTGAAGTGCCAGAAAAGCAAACATTTTCATAGTGAGATGAAACAAAAGCCATTTCTGATGCTCTGGTCCATAGTGTCTTGGAGCTGCAAGTTTTGGCAACAGCTGCTCTGTCCCCTCTTCCACTCTCCTGTAGAAGTTCATTATGTCTAGTGACAATATCACTCATTTACAGGAAAGTTTCTGGATAGGACATTTGCTAAGAAGCTTTACAGTGGTCAGTGCTGCCTTACATTTAGTACTCCGGCAGATGAACGAGTCTCTATCTTTCTCTTCCCGTATAATACATTATCAAGTGGTTCTCGACAGCCATTTATAGAGTTTTTTTCAAGGCATCTATAATTAATGTCCTGATCTTTTAGCTGACCATATAAAGTCTACACATGGCTGGTCTTTTACTAAATGCAATTTTTTTTTTTTTTTAATAATTATCTAAACAAAATAAACAGGTGATTCCAAACAAATACCTTCAGGATGCATTGCATTTGTTAAGTGAACAAGAAAAAACCTAACTCTTAAGACTGAAGGTGTCCAGAAGAAAATTCAGTGAATTGGGAATGCTACAAAAGCAAAACTTGCTGACTGGTGATTCTGGGTTTCCTGAAAAAGGCTGCAAGTTTTCCTTGCTAGCTCTGCCATTAGTCCCTGGGCTAATGAATCTTTGATATAGTCATCACTAGGTAGGCTTCTCTGATTCCTACAGAGGCTCCGGTAGGAAGATTTAACAGTTACGTGAATGTAGCATCTGTATCAGTCTTCCATTGTGAGTGAGCATCAAGAGAGGGAAATTGGTTCAAACTTTCAAGAGAGAAAGGGTCCAGTAAGCATTTGTTTAATTTTTGTGACAAATAACATGATGGTGTGATGGCACCAAATATTCAACAGACTATTCAGCACGTGAGCTTTTCCTGACTACCAAACGCATGGTATTGTTTTCTTTTAATTAAATGTATGCTAATACAAACAGATACATGCTGTAGCTATTTTGCTTGTCTCCCATACTGCCTCAAGATCCTTTGTTTCATGTGCAAGCAAGGGAAGTCCACGTAAAGAGGTACTAAGGGTGGTTTAACTTAAATCAATATGCAAAAGATAAAATAGCAGAGGGAACAGCGTGACACTGAACAGTACCAGTTGTTCTGAGAATTGTCATTTTCCTGTGTTATATTCAATTCCAGTCCTATCCCACCCCTCTCTTGTGCTGGGGCTGGCCAGCATCTGTTAAAAGATGCAGTGTGCATCAAAGGCTGCCTTGTCAGTGCCAGTCCTCGCCACTGATGGATGATGATGTATGAAACAGAGTGGTTTGGGAGCAACACAAAAGTGAGACCAACAGACACAAAGTCTTGTTTAATATTGATTGCTGACTTCGGCTGTTTGCATTTAGCTATCTAACAGGGTAATTGGTTTGTCAAACTTCAGCTGTCAGTTGATTCTTCCAGTGTTGCTTACTCTACACATTTTTAAGCAACGTAAACGGGTTGCAGGATGGCAATAACTTTTGTCTGTTGTATTTCCATTCTTTCCAGGATCTAGCACAGATGGCAGTAAGGCTGGGCATTCCAGTATACTGGGTTCAGAGGTGGCCTTATTTGCAGGGATTGCATCAGGGTGCATCATTTTCATCGTCATCATCATCACTTTGGTGGTTCTTTTGTTGAAGTACCGGAGAAGACACAGGAAGCATTCCCCGCAGCACACGACAACTCTATCACTTAGTACATTAGCCACCCCAAAACGCAGTGGCAACAACAATGGTTCTGAGCCCAGTGACATTATCATTCCTCTAAGGACTGCAGACAGTGTCTTTTGCCCCCACTATGAAAAGGTCAGCGGCGACTATGGACATCCGGTGTACATAGTTCAAGAGATGCCTCCTCAGAGTCCAGCAAACATTTATTACAAGGTCTGAAAACACACAACCATCTTCTGTGGTACAGTTGAGTCGTAGAGGAAACTCACTGGTCAAATGCTTTCTGTTGGGGTTTGTGATGATGCCTGGTGCGCTAGCATTGACTTAAGCACAGGGGGGAGAAAGCAACAGCTCTTTCTCCAGGAACCAACGCGAGCTGGACAGCTTACCTAGTCTGTAGAATTCCTATCTCAGTGAATAAGTATTCACTAAAAGCTGGAAGACTTTTATGTAGAAGATGCCCATTCTGATTGCTGTACTCTTGTTACATTCATCATCCTCAAAGCCATGTGCTGCAGGCGTTCAGGCATGTACAAAAGCCAAGGGAAGATGGAGCAATCCGTGGATGTTAATAGCTCTAGGCATCCTGGGAAGGTGCTCTAGGATATATCAACCTTGAAATGCAATCTTCTGACTTTTGTGTGTCTCTCTCAGTGCGTACTGGATTTGTCACACAGACCTTGGTGTCTAAGTAAGACTTGTTAAAGTTCTCTCGCTTTTAGTCCGTCACTGTTCCATTTGTTTCTGTTATCCAGGGCTCTGCCATCCTTCACATAAGATTTCCTTTCACTCCACCTCCTGAATCACTAATGGAACATTAATGTTTGGAGATCCTCACTCCATCCATCTGCTACAGCAGCCTCACTCGAATGGGTAATGCATTTATAAAAATTGTGTTTGATAGTAAGGAGCCTTCCAGCCAAATAGTTAGGCTGTCAACAAAGTCAAGAGCAGGACTGGGTGGTGGAGGGAAGGGCTGATTGCAGTTGAATATTGCTGCCTCAAAAATAGAAGCTGGGAAGAAAAAAAAAATACATTTAGGTAGCACAGCACTTTGGTATGCTAAATTTTAAGAGGCAAGTAGGAAACACAATAACATGCACAGTGGATTAAGGCTGCATTTGAAGGAATTCATGGTTATCAAATACCAGTGTGCAGAAAAAAACAGAACCTTCGATACAGTAGAACAGAGGGGTATTGTTAGTAAGTGAACAATCCTGGAGAAGACAAGACAATAGCAGGCCACTGAGGATTATATTAGGGCAGGGCTGATGTGGTACTGGCAATAAGATACACAGCTTTGAAGCTGTAGGGAAAACACAGTCTGCTTTGGGTGACTTTTAAGCAGACTCAGCTGCTATACTATCAGATTATACTAAACACAGGGAAAGCATTTAAGAAAATAGCAGAGAGCCAAGCCTGACCAAGAAGATTATAAGCCAACGGGTCAAATGAGCTAATTCTATCACTGGTGAAGTTGGGGGGGGGGGAAACACAAAACAAAACAACAACAACAAAAAAAGCAACAAATCACAAAACCTTTCTCATCTCTAAAAGTAAGGCAGAATTTCTTTCTGACTGATCCTTTTGGCACTTTGGCTTATTGTTGTGCTGTCCCTGCACAGTGAGTGTAGGTACTGTGACTGACACAGCCGTTCATTGGTGCTCTGTTGCAAAGTGAAAGCACATAAGGCAAACCTCTTGCAGTCCATAAGAGTAAAATAAATTATGACACTGAGATGGAGAAGGAAAATATGTCTTATTTATAATATGTGTATAGAACACAAGGGATATAAAGTGAGATTTTTTTTCTTTCGCTCATTCTTTCTTTTTATTTTGGTTTGGTTTTTTTACTAATATATATTTTGAGATTGCACAGAATCTACACCAGAAGATGTGAAATTCATTTGCGGCAATTACATAGTCTTAACTTGTTATCATTTTACATATATATATGTGTGTGTGTATATATATATACACACACATATATGTGTTTATATATGCATACATATGCATATATATTTATGCATACGCACACATTTTTTAAAAAAGTAAACTACTTCTGGGAAAAAAAAAAATCACCCATCCAAAAATAACAATGGGAGCATATTTAAAAAAAAAAAAAAAATTCCAAAGCATCTCATAAGAGAAAACTAAGAAATATAAAGCCCAAAATATCAAGAAGTCAGTGTTACTGTATCACATATTTAACAGTGACAAGGCGTGCCGGCATTTATTTTCTGTGTTGTGATTTCCCTTGCCTTACAGGCTGATGTGTTCTGTAGATTTTGTTGAGGTTCGTAGAGGGAGGTTTCAGGTTAAAGTTTTCTCTTTAGCATGGCTGTTCCCCTAAAGCTCCCACCCTGGGGAGGAAGTAAAAAAACTCTACTTTTATATGTGCTATGCAAATAGAAATTTCTAACATAGTCATGTTACTATGGTAACACTTTGCTTTCTGATTTGGAAAGAAAATGTAGCAACAGCATTTTAGGGTTCTCAGACGTTCGGTGAGCCCCTGGAAAAAAAAAAGAGAGAAAAAAAAGAAAAAAATCTGTTACAGAAATGATCACTCTCTTTGTTTTCTGAACCTGAGGATTATATTGGGATGTTGGTCCAAAAGAGAGAAACAAAAACAAAAAAAATCTCAACCCATGGTTCTGTGGAAGGTTACCATGGTGACTAACTACAGTACATATGTAATTCTTTTCAACAACCTTTCCTTTCTGTGAATCCATCCATACAAGGTTCTCTTGTAAGTCATTAAGATTTTATTTTGGGGGAGGGGGAGGAAGGGAGAAGATGGGTTTAATGATACTGATTTTTATTAAATCATATCTATGCTTTCTCAGTTGGCCACATTCTAGTTACATACTAAACTGTGAAAAAACTAATCAGAGTAATTGCTCAAGAGCAACCTGCAACCAATTGAAAAAAAATGTACTGTGCGTCTGTTTTGTGTCTGGTGCAGAATTATGACAATCTACCAACTGTTCCTTTCTTTGACGTTGGTCCAGCTTTGAAAAGTTACTGTAAATGCCTTGCTTGTATGATCATCCCTAGTCACCTGAATTGGAATTTGCACCATCATGTCTAAGTGAAGATGCTGTAAATAGGTTCAGATTTACTGTATATGGATTTGGGGTGTTACAGTAGCCTTATTCACCTTTTTAAATAATAAAAAAAAAACAAAAAACATGAAAACAAGACAAAAAAGGCTTTTCTTAACCAGATTGTGTATATAGAGCAATGTTGTTTTTTTATAAAGTCCGAGCAAGATGTTTTGTATAAAATTTGAATTTTGCAATGTATTTAGCTACAGCTTGTTTAAAGGCAGTGTCATTCCCCTTTGCACTGTATTGAGGAAAAAATGATATAAAAGGTTGCCAAATTGCCGCATATTTGTGCCGAAATTGTGTACCATGAATATTTATTTAAGAATTTCTTTGTCCAGTTTGTAAGTAACACAGTATTATGCTTGAGTTATAAATATTCTTATTTCCTTTTTTCTTCCTTTTTTTTTTTTTTAATGTTTGTTTTGTTTGTTTTGGTTTTGGTTGTTTGTTTGTTTCATTCTGTATTAAGACTAGCCGGTCATAAGTTTGAAATCTACTTTAGTTCCACATTGCAATTAGTTCCCAGAAAATGAAAATTATGAAAATCACATTCCACGTCTGTTTCAAACTGAATTTGTTCTTAAAAAAATAAAATATTTTTTTCCTATGGAAACTTTGCCTTCTAAGTATTTTCTTCTTTTGTTTTGCAGTTTTTTTCTTTTTTAAAAGATGAAAATAAATAAGAAAGCCACCAAGCTTGCCTGCATGCCTTCCTCCCTCCCATTTCTCCCTTTCTCCTCTCCCCCATCTCTCCAACCTGATTGCTAGTGGTTTATAGGAAAGAAAGCTCCTTATAATACACTGACGTGTTAACCTACTTCTTTCCCAGACACTCTCTTACATATATCAGCAGATTTTAGAAAACACCTGGGTATCTTATGCCCTTGGAAGTCAGTGAACTCCAATCAGGCGCAATAACCAGGTTGCCTGGATGATCTTGGAGGTGAGATTATAACCACACAAATAATTCCCAGACATTATAAGGTGGACTTACACTGTGACCAGAATCAGAGAAAAAAATATAGTTGAAGCCTTCTGGATACCATTGTCACTGCTTCTCCAGAGGAGAGGGAGCAGCAATCCTGGGGTGACAGGGCTGAGCAGGCATGGGAGATGTAAGACCTTAGGAGGATGATGAAGGATTAGAAATGCTGCAAAGTCGAAACATCTCTGCATGGTTCTTTCAGTGGGGCCATGCATTGTCCTGGCACTGCTTTACTGCACCTTAAGGGTGATGGAGGCTAATACGTGCAGGTAGCACAAGCTTTAAGATCTATGGTTGTGCTGCTGTAATTTTCACTAGAATAGCAAATTCATGTCATAAATAATACCGTAATTTTCTGACAAAGCCTGGTCACCCTGAAAGTGAAGCACCATTCAGTTTGTTAGCAGCGCGTAAACGATGTGATCATCCATGGAGTAACAGGTGGAAAGGTCCACAGAGGGCAAAGATGCATTTGTCGCTTTAACAGCAGATGCCAATTTGTCATAAAATTTTCATTGAAGAAAGGCAACTAGTTATTCATAGTATGGGTCATGCAATTCCCATTTGTCAAATTATTTGTTCTTTTGTGAATAATCAGAAAAAAAATGACTGTATGGCAAAGGCACTTAGCATGTCGCAATGGCACAAGTACTCTGAAACGGGAGATACAGAAAATCCTAGACTGGGGGATGGTTGGACTAGCATGACAGTTTGCTGATGGAGCTCATTTTAGAGGTCCAGTTTACAGAGTCTGTGCTGGAAGTCGACCTTAAAAAGAAAGTCACACTTAGGTGGCATTTAGGTTTACCTTCTGACTGTGCTACAGATGTCCTTGGAGAGTTACTTGGTCCAGCAGAAAGCATATGTGCTCACAGTGGAGCATGTGAACATCTCAGTAAATCAGTGGGGCCTAATCCTGCATTTATGTCTGGAAGTCACTTGAAAGGAGGTAGCCTTGTGTTCTCTGAGCACACAGATCCTTGGCTGGACTGAGTTTTTACTCCCTGCTTTGCACTGGTACACAGGATTTCACTTGCTCATCTTGGTGGGTTGTCATGAGGGTTCCCATGTAGTTAATTTGCTGTGAGGTGCTCAGGTCTGGTCTATGCTGAAAGCTTGTCTGGCACAGCCATCTGTTAGAGCTGTGGCTCTGGCTTAGTGAAGGCTAAGGCTATTGTTTTTATTTTAAGCGTTGGTAAATACAGGAAGATGCTGATAAAAAAATAATTGAATAGTGTCAAGTTTACATGGCATTCTCATTACTGTGCCTCTTTTTTCAAACAGATATATAATTTTTTATTATATTTATAACTAGCATGTATACTGACACCCATGGAGGCCTATTTTTGTCGCTGTTATAGCAATAGGGGACAATCAGTGTTGCTATAAACCATGTCTCCACTGGGGGGTAAAATGGTTGCCAGTGTAACTATCTGTATATTTACACCTGGGGCCAAGGATGCTTGTTTAGTGGGAGTGTCTTGCACACATACCTTCCCAAACAAAACAGAACCTCCACTGAGTCTGCTGCACTCATATTAGTAAAAGATATGTGCCTTAGATACCCAGCATGAAGTCATTGACTTATAACCCATCTTTTATAACTTCCAGGGGAAAAAAAATCATACTTGCATTTTGTCCTGCTGCTAACACCACACTATTAATTATCAAACAAGCACAAAATGAGCACAGAATTTACTGCCTTTATTACGAAACTGGTTCTCTGGCAAGATCTAGTCCAAGTCAATAGGTTCCACTAAGTAGAAAATAAAATTATAATTCACAGTTGTTATCCATCTAGAGTGGAATAAGATCTGTTACATAAAATAGTGCCTCACAAAGTAAGCATAACAGAGTTACTGCCTAGGTTTAAAATGTTGTACCTCTTCGTTGGCCTGTCTCTTTTGCTTTGTTGTGATGCATTGATCAAATGCTATGCTCAGTCAGCAGCACACTTGTTTTGATTCTATGGGCACCATAAATTTTCGTTTTGCAGAAAAGCTTAAAATGTTGTAGTGGTTAGCGAAACAAAGGACAATGAAAACTTGGTCTTTCTAAGTGACATTCTACATCTTCATGACCACAATACAAATTTTGGTGGGCAAAAATCCCGGGGTTTAAGAACACCACTCCTTATACAGTTGGCATGTCATTACATGAAGCATCACACCAGAAATCGAGCAATATTTGGTTTGGAAAAAGATGAGTATTGGAGCATATACCACAGTGTATTCATGATTGTGCCATTCATAATCCAAATGGTGCTGGATTCAGCTGACTGAGCTGTTGCCTATGGAACAAAATAATACCTGTCTTTCATGTGACTCTTGGAAATACTTTGATGCTTAATTAAAAGACAATGTAATCCATAGCAAACCCTTTGAGAAGGAGGGGCAAGAGCCTGCTCATGCACGGTGAGGGTGAGGGTGTGGAGCTGCGAGTGACTACTCCTGAAGAAAGGCCTATGGAGCAGAGGGAGGAGGCAAGGAGAGGGAAGTTGTGTGAGAGGGTGCGGACTCTGAGGAGGAGGCTGGGAACATCTGCAATGACAAAATCCCAGGGAGAAATCAGAGCAAGGTGACAGCTTTGGAGGGAGATAGAGAAACAGCTCTGGGAAAGACTTTCGTGGAAAACAGGTCTCAGCAAGCAGAAGAAAAATGTTGACAGATGAAAGGCAAATAAGTGTAGAATTTGGTAAGTATTGGTTGTTCTTTCAGGTAGGTGAGGAGATCAGGGCAGATTGTTCTGCTAGACACTAAAAGAAGACAGAGCCTAGATGGAGAACCCAGACCAGAACTCAGTGTTTTCTGCAACCTGGGATCGTGTGGAAAAGAGGTCAAAGATCTGCAAGAATTGGAGGACTACTGTAGGGCTATTCGAATTCCAAATAGCAAAGAACCTTGTGCACAGCTGTCATAACCCCTGGAACAGGACTTGTGTTTTTGTAAGTGCATTGACAGAGTCTCACGTGCTTAGACTGCTGAAATGCAATTATTAAATTAATAATTTATTCCATTGAAGGTGGGGGGATAGTTACTTCTAGATCAGGCCTTCAGTGGATATAAATTAACATAGTTCGGTTTGATATCTGATCCTACTTATCACAGCTCAGAATTGCACATGCTTAAGCAATACTTACACAGATTTTATTATGGCTCTTAGCTATGAGAAAATGCTTTATAAGAGTGTTGTCCTGAATATTATGAAGACTGTACTCAAAAACATACCAACAATGACTTGCTTTTATAAAAGATTGCTATTAAACGCCATAAAAATTGTTATTTGTAGTTTATTGAACATTGTCAGCCATGTGCTGTTTCTGTTCATTAAAAGTACGTTGGATTACTAGAAAATGTGTAATAAAAATTGTTTACATTTTAATGTGTCTTATTGTCCTTTCTTTAATATTTAAACTCATTCCTTCCTACTTTTGTGTTCAATTCTATTCCGTACGCATAACCGGCAGGTCAGCTGTGCCCTGTCAGTATCTGTTCATCCCCCACATGCCATGTTCCCAGTGCTTCCAACTCTCTTAATTCAATCAACATATCTAATTTTGATTGTCTTTAAACTCAGCTATTGGAAGCATGTGATCACATGAATAATTTAGTTATTATGCAGAATCAATAGCATTATAGGCTTCATGCCCATGAGGAATATGGGAGGATGTAAGGCCAGAAGGTCAAAAGAGTTCTTCATGTCACTCTGAAAAATCCCAATATTTAGTGAAATTCAAATGATGGTGCAAGAGCTGAAAATAATTGCACGTGCTGCTTTTGCTTCACGCTCTTTCCTTCATTATGTCTTTATGTTGTCTTTTTGTACATAACAAACAAAGCACATGTGAATTTCTAAGCCTCAAAACAGTGCTCAAGCTGTAGAGATCCATATGGCTGGGTCTGGAGGTCTTTTCTCCCATTTCCACCCTTTAGAAAAGGGTGGCTGTTTTCCTTCAGCCTGCTTTTTGCACACCCTGATGCCATGCCCTGATCACCTGCTCAGTGCGTCAGCCCTGCCCATCCCAAAGCCTTTGCTGGGGCTTTGCACCTTCCCAGATAAGGTTTCGTTTCCGGACAGAGCTTTTGTTGCTCACCCTGAAAGTTTCTTTTCAAATGTTGCTCTAGGCTTTCCTCTTTATATGGTTGGCTCTGGATTTCAGCCAGTGACAACTTTTTCTTGAAAAATAATAAAGTTCTGATGGAATACAGGAACAATCCTTGTACCAAGAGTGTGTTTTCTTATAAGCCCCTTATTTTTCAATCAGCTTTAGTTTGAATTTTTATGTGGCTTTATCTCTTCCTTTTGTATTTATTCAATTGCATCTGAAAGAAAATAGCATGCAGTAAAATTCCTAAATACAATTTAAATATAGCTCATTTATTTCAATCCACTTGGGTTTACATTTCCATTCATCAATACATTAAACTAAAAATATCTTGGATGATTTTGTCTTGTTTCTTGTAATTTAAGAAAAATTATTAAATCTGTTAAAATCTCTTTTCAAAAAAGTGTAAGCAGTTCACTTTGGAAAGCATCATTCGAGCAGAATTAAGAAGCAGTTATTAATGTGCAGCTCAAAATTGAATGAGCGTATTTGGAAGACAAAATTATTTTTAGCAATAATATTTGGTTTTGTTTCATTTTCTTAAGCTAGCTCGATACTGTGAAGCAGAAAGTGCCATTGATTTTACTGTTGGTGCACCAGTCTGGTGGCAGCCAGCTTGGGGCTTTTTTACACAGCTTTGTCCTTTCAATCTCTTCTGATGAGCAATGATAAAACTGAAGTCTGGATATTTGACCACCGGTAGGTGTAACCTGTGTGATTACACACAATACAAGGAATTTATACTAAGACATTGTTCCTGCAGGAGAGACATAAATCCCTTTTGTCAGCTACCCTCCACTCTGTTCTAGTGCTGCATTTTAAAACAGCAGATGGTTTTGCTTTGGATTTTTCACCCAGCCTAAATATTTCAAAGATAGCATCAGAACTATATTTGTCAAGTTTTCCAACACTTTTGTTTCCCTGTGTAGCTGGCTACTTGCAGTGTTTCCACAGCATCCTCTCACTCAAGACACCATTAATAGGTGCCTTCAAGCATCCAGATGAGACTGGGAAGACTCATTTTTGCATCAGTTTTTTGAGAGATATCTTACCATTGCATTTTAGCTGTGTCATGCTACTAAACAGATTGCAAAACCAGCACCCCTTGCTCCAGAAAGACCTCATCACTGCCACAAAAGTTAGATGGACTGATTTTCTCTCTCTCGGTCACCAGCAATGAGGGATTATTGTGGGCTGTTCAGGCTTCCGCAGGGAGGTGGAGAGCAGGTGGCAAAGTCTCAATCCCCAGCACTTTGATTACTTCTCCTCAAAGAGAAGAGCTGCTCCATGTTGCACGAGGCAGCAGTTTCACACAGCTCTTGCTGCGGCACCGACTGTGTCAGACACAGGACTGAAGCTGAAAGGGATGAGACAGTCATTCAGCTTTGTGTACACGGCTGTGACAGCAACCGCTTGGAATTCAAAAGATTTCTTGGAAGTGGGCTGAGCATGTAAGGGAAGGCACGTGGGGGTTGATCCGGGGCTTTTGACATGCCTTAGCTCATCTGTTGTCCCTCTGCTGAGTGCTCTGCCAGACGTGAATTGCAAGGAACAAACAATGAGGAGGATCCGCCTTAATTAAACCCTTGGAAGTTTCACAGGTGGTAAGAATCATGGAGGCAGGGATAAACAGCTGTGACTGTCACAGCAGCATCTTCTGCAGACCCAGAGGTAGTCATTGGCTTCTCTGTAAAGGCTGTTTCTGGGTCACAGAAAGAGATCTGTGAAGACTTATACTTTCTATTTATTATTTGATGGTTCCACTTAACATTACTGCAGGCTTCTAGAACAGTGTCTGATCCAAATGACTTTTTAAGCCTGAAATGGAATTTTTTGTTGATGCAGCTGACTGATTTCTGGGCCCTGAAGAATTTAGCCTCTGATTACCAACCAATTGACAAACATGAATCAGGTGGCAATTAAATCCCTATAAAACATAAGACCCATTTAGTAACATTTCCAAGTTCCTTAGAAATAATGGCTCTTGCAAATATCCTATCCGTTGCCAGCTATTTTATGTGTATATCACTGAGTGTACCAAGCTCTTTTAGTTTAAAGGCAGTGAAAATCAGAGCTCTGAGCACTCTTAATGGGTGTTGAAATTCTGATTTTTTTTTTTAATTTCCATAAATTCCAGGCCTGAGTGTCTTTATGTGGAGGTGAGTTTTATAGTTCAGTCACACATCATACAAAAGAGTGTTTTCTTTGATCAATTTTTAGCTTTCCACCTTTGAAACTTTCTCTATTCCTTCCGAGACAGAGAAATTGGCTCCTAAGTTCTATCACCTCTTAGCATATTTCTACCTTATAAAAAAAAGATAACATTTATTCATCTCATTCTCTTTCTTATGGTACCCATGCTTCTCAGTCTATTTCCATTTAGTGAATTTTCCATGCCCCAAACAAAATTATTTTTTTGTACTGTGAACTCTCCTTTAGTTCTGTTTTGTCCCTTAAAAAGAAAGAGGTAATATATAGTTTGCTAGTTGAAATTGCTTGCCTTTTTCTTGTAATATAATCTTAGAAAAGCTGAAGAGGAACTGCATGAGAAACAGTTTGGATGCCATCATGGCCAATTACTGTGTCCGCAGCATTGTGGGAAACCACTCCTGTAAAACATCTTGGATGGTGATAAAGCACTTTAAGCTTGCATTAGTAGCAGTAGCATTTGAAACTGTTCAGCACCTCTTAGGTATCCTATCCAGAAAGAGAGGGTTATATTTCTGGCTGCAGTCACAAAGCTTAAGAGGTTTCTACCTATGTTTCTCTATAGCAAAATCAGGCTGTTTCCTTTATAATACATTAACGGAAAATATTTCTCTGAATACTCCGTTGTTGTATCTTGCAATCTGGTGCATAAAATTACATTTTCAAATAGGCCTTTAACCCATTTTTTTCCTCACAAACCACACGAGTCACTGCTGTACTAACAATTTGCTTTATTTCTCAATCCATCTTTTTTAGACAGACCACACTTTGAGCTGAGTCTGGGTCCTTTCCCGCTTACTAAAGATCCCTACTGGCAGCCAGACTGTCACCATCTCCATCACCTCTGAAAACACGCAGTTTAGGTCGTTCACCAGGGCCGTAGGAGTCCAAGGTTTACATACACAGCCAGCGTGACTCAGAACAGAGGTATGGATGTATGATTTCAGGTTCGTGCCCTGCCAGATATTTTGAGTCTCTCATTCATTTCTCTTGGAGTTTTGTCACTTTTGATAGGTGAACTGTTATTGTTCAGAAGAGGCTCTAGTATACTAAAATCATGAACCAGTAGTCTAGAGAGTCAGGCTGTAACACTACTCGCCCACCCTTGCCAGTCACATGCAGAGTCATTATCCTGTTGTTGTCAAATAAGTGAGGTGGATCAAGGATATCCCAAAACCCGACATTTAGGGAATTCCCCTTTAATATGTCTCAGAAGAGACTGCAAGCCCATCTGCACAGCTGAAATCTTGTTTGAGGTCTCTGACATTGTCCTGATTCAGCACGTGTCCAAAGTGGGAAATCAGGTCTTATTGGCAGTGTGACTGTTTGTAAGCTGTCCTCTGAGCTTTTCGCTCGGGCTGAGATCCCACACACTTCACTGATGGTGGACAGTGGACTCCATGAGGAGGTTTCTTTTTTTCAGAAATCAAGGCACCCGCTGGGTCCAATGTCAGGGGGCAATGTCAGCAGCGCCCATTAGATGTATTTAGATGAGAAAAGGCACAGCAAAGAATGCTGCTTTTCAATATCCAAAAGAGATGAATCTGTCAGTTTTTGCTCTAAATGGGAAGCTGAACTTTAAGTCATGGCTTAACCAAAGGGCAGCATATGGCAGCGCTACAGCTGTTTGAAATCCACTTGCACTTCACATTGGCACTTTGACAAACGCTATTGTGTTACAAATACTGGATGACACAGTAAATCTGGGGCTGTATTCAGCTCTGCCGTACGCAGACATAATTCCCACTGACTTTGTACATGTCTATACCAAAAAATGTATGGAAGTGCGTAAGACTGAAACAAATATACAGTGCTTGTAAGGAAGCCTTCTGGCAGACTGAGAAACATTTGATACGGTTAGACCCCTGTAGCAGGAAGCGTGAATGCTATAATATGGAACTGGAGGAAAAATTAGGGAATCCATGAGGTCTAGAAGATGCCTGGTGATTTTAAAGACAAGACTTGAATTTCTACGCTGGAGCAACAGACACGCTGGCTAGTCATTGTAAGGGGAACGGGGCTCCTCCTGCTGAGATCCATTTACTGTCTTTCATACTCTGTTTTTTATCTCTCTGCCAGTTTCTACAGGGAAAGAAAGAATTCTAAGGGTTTTTTTTTTCTTGAGCAAAAGCCTACAGGAGGCCTAAAAAGAGCACTAGACAAATATATCAGAGAAGAGATCATGTTGCAGGGAAGCTGTGGCTGCCAATGATGAGATCTTCAGTTTCTTAGCCACTTTAGGTCAGAAACCAGGTGTTACGTTGTTGATCCCATGGCTGCTTGCCATCCCCAGCCTCCTCCTGGAATGAACAGTCTCAGCCGAACAGTTTTCACAGCTCCAGATGTTTAAAAATACACTTTTAGCGTACTGGAACAATAAAGTGCTCCTTGCAAAGTATTGCTGTCTATGTTCAGTGGCAGAGCCAGTGCTGACTCCTCTACACTGATTTTTAGATGGCATTTTAAAAGCATCAACAAGTCTGGACACATATTTTCTCCGCTTAAAACCTGCTTAACTCTTTCTGCACTGTGGTTTTAGATCCCCCTGAAGTTCATATAACAAAAAGGGCTTAAAATTAGAACAGTGGAAAATAAATAATGGGAAATCAATAGCCTTCTTTTTCTCAACAAGAATAAAGGAAGAAAGAAAGAATGCTGTGGACATATCTGTGAAATCAACTTACCTGTGCAGTTTCTACCATTAAGAGCCAGAACAAGCTGACTTATACCGAATGGTCAGGCTGCGGGGACAATTTTTGCAGAGTGTACAATAGCTGAAGGAAATACCACCCCACTGGAGTACTTGGAGTACTTTATTTTATAAACAATCACAGCTCCAAATGTATTAAGCCGAATGACGTTACAAACTGTGCAGAAAAACAGAGCAAGAGTTAAAAATCATTTAAGATTTACATGAAAATCTGTCCTCATGTTAAAGACAACCACTTTATCCTAAAAGAGGCAGAGCTGGTGCTGGCATCAAAGACAAGGATGTCAGCAGGAAGTGCCAAGGAAACAGCTGAGGCCTTGCACTTCAAAAAGCTTAGCTCTGGGTGAGAGATGTTCCCACCAACAGTCAAGATCCACAGATGACATTTTCAGATGTCTTCAGTATTTTCCATCCAGGCAGTCACATGATAGATCCTGTACCATATGTTTTTTCTATTGGCTTTAGTTTCTTAGGTGTCTACAACTGCTTTCAGTTCTCCACTACAAGGTGGAAAGGAAGTGTACAAAAGCCTTCCTCATTTGTCTTGTTATTTTAGATTTATCCGTCCATAAGATTTGGACAGAGTTCTATTTCTCTTCCATTAGCAAAGACAAAAATTTTTAGCTGTTTAATGCAGTGTTAACCATTTTCTTTGACAAGGACATGGCCGACCCATCAGATCTTTGACAAATGATTGATTTAACCTAGAAATGTCTATTTACATGCTAATGCAAAAAAATATTATCTAATTAATAAGCAGTGTATTCCCCATGGCAACATGAATAAAATTACTGCTAGGTCAACAGAGAGTTCAGCATTGCTCCATATGCTTCTTTTAGTGGTGTTTAAATAGTACAGGTGTAAACTTTGGGTGACCTTATTATTTCCTATTTAAGTGGGTCATTAAAGGAGACTGTCACCTATTGAACTAATTGCTTTTTTAATTCCTTCCTGCTGCTGTGAAGAGGACTAATAAGCTTCTTATCTTGTTACTACATCTAGAGTTCTTATCAAACTTCTCCTGCATTCGGAAAAACTCTCTAACCTCAGAAACGAGGCTGAATTTCCCCTAAAATCAAAGGCACCATCTTAAACATTTATAATCTGAATGCAAGAGAGACTCTGACTCTGTGTTTTTAATGCCCTTCATCCATTTATTTGCTAAGGTAGGGCAAGAAACCTCAGTGTGAAGGGGTGTGGGAGGGCAAAGCAGCCTTAGGCACAGCTGAGGTAGGTCTTTGTGCCTCAAATGCAAAAAGAGTTGTGGGCATGGTAATGCTCAAACCTAAATTTTAGGTGTCTGACTTCTGTAGTGGATCCAGAGACCCGAGTGGTGTGTGAATTCCCCACCTGATGCTTGGGGAGAAGAGTTAGGTGAATCATAACCTACCCAACTAAATTCATCTGTTATGTACAGGCTCTGAAGTCAATAGGGGTAAATCAAAAATTAAATGGAGAACATTTGAACTGTGGCAGAAAAGAAAAAAAAAAGAAAAAGAAAAGAAAAGAAAAGAAAAGAAAAGAAAAGAAAAGAAAAGAAAAGAAAAGAAAAGAAAAGAGGAAAGGAGTGTATTTCTTTAAATTTTCTGCTGACAGACCAGAGATAATTAGCTGACAGCTGCAGACTGGGGAGAACTGCTCTTTTTAATGCCTTGAAGCAGTAGGTGAAAACCCAGAATGAGAAACTGGGTGCCACTGACTTAATTTAGTTCCTTGAATTGAGGGCAATGTATAACACCACAGAGAAACAGGGAAATAACAAATCTTCAAGACCAGGATTTCTGAAGAGTGGCAGTTAATAAAGAGAAATGAGAATATGGCTAGGGAGAAGAAAGTATTAAAAATATGTACTTATGACACCCCTGTAGTATTATAGATGCCTTAGAGGTGCATCAACTAGACACAAGCCCAGTCTCAAAAGCAGTGCAGTCTGATGAGAAATGGGACCTAGCAATGGAGAATTGTAAACGATAGAAGATAGAGGAATGTTACAAAAAAACCATCATGAAGCTAGTACTGCTACACATATATCTTATGCAAAAAAACCTTTCCCAGTTGTCTGGTGTGCTCCCACACAGTGTTCTGCACAGTACCAAAACCTGCTGTTTTGCAGACACTCCTTGTGACATCGATACTAATTTCTGTTGTGAGCCAAAAGGCAGTCATGCATTGCTTGCAACATTTCTTGTATTGTAAGTACCTCTATTTTAGAAATATATTAACATGAAGATTATTTCATGTTGTGAAGGGAAATTACTTGTCTGTCTCCACAGGCAACAGGTTAGGATTAGTAAAAGGCAATAATAATCATGACAGCAAATTAACATAGTTATCTGCCCAAT
Source organism: Oxyruncus cristatus (assembly GCA_013399855.1). Classification (NCBI taxonomy): domain Eukaryota; kingdom Metazoa; phylum Chordata; class Aves; order Passeriformes; family Cotingidae; genus Oxyruncus; species Oxyruncus cristatus. The sequence goes on from VXAY01007342.1 coordinate 3,111,383, forward strand.
AATTTCTTATGATACCTGTTCTATTGGGCATTTATTTGAAGAGACTTTTTCTATCTGCATGAGGTGATAAAATGGAGGTAAAATTGCTCCTTTTTTTTTTTTTTCCAGGAAAGTTCTTCAAAGTAGCCTGATCAGTGTATGCTAACTTTTTAATAGCATCAATGGGAGGACTTGTGGAGTAAGCTTAAATAAGTGTGGCAAAGTAAGGTAGAAGATTAAAATGTATTAAAACGAGTGGGTAGAAGTTGTCTTTCCAACACTTTCATTTGAAGGCGAGAGAGAGTAGTGTCAAAAGAATACTGTGCTGCTTCTTGAGTCAGGAGATAAGGTTTCTACTAAGAATACTGGCTACTGGCAAACACCAGTCTCTTCTTCTTCCCATGTGTTGTGTACACACATAGTCAGGTCTAAGGAAGTGAGGGGGAATCCTTGTTTTGGGATCTCAGTAGGTACAGTCAAACATAGTGCAGCCATGATGTAAAGACAGGTATGACTCCACAAGAGAAACATACTTAATAGATCAGGTATTACGTGGTATGAATACTTGGAACCAATTGTCCAGAAACAATACAGTTGCATTTCAACAGCCTTTACCCAAGGTTAATATTCTAGCATTCTAATATTTCTGGTTATGAGAGGGCTCACTGTAGGGCACAGAGCCAGGTTAAAAAAAAAAAAAAAAGCCACAGTACCCAGTGGCCTGAGTTGTCTTCCTTTGCTCACATACTGTTCCACCTGAGCAAACAACCCCTTGCAGAGCAGCAGGTAACCAGGAGTAGATGGAGAGACAATACCATGAAAGAACTGCATCAGATTAGGAAACAAGACTTTATTACTCATGTCAAGATTTTTTCCTTCCCCATTTTTTAATTCTTCATTATGTCAAGTTATGGAGAATTTGTTTCTGAGGTGCAATAATGAAGCATGCACATCATCCAATGCAGTGCATTACAGAATGCTGTGGGTTTTCTTTAAAGCCTACTCTAGCAGCCGTTGTGTTTGATATACCATCACATCAGCAAATTTATATGCTTTTGATTAAACTTTTTGGTTTAGAATAGCACTTCTTATTAACACGTAAGAGCAGAGCCAAGTAGAATAGCAAACAGAAGGAGAAAGAACGCTGGATGAAAAAACCTGCAGATCTTGGATAGCTGCTTAGAGATTTTGTATGAAAAACCTGTGAAGATTTCTTGTCACTGAGCAAAAAAAGATTGTTTTAGAGGTTTATAGGAAGTGTTAAGAACTGCATACTAGGCATTATTTTCCCCTTGTTAAGCAAGATAAATCATTACAGTACCAAGGCTTTTCAAAGATTCTACTAAGTGGCAAGTGCCAGCTTTCTGTTTATTTATTTACTTTTATAAATTAGTGATATATTGAATGCAAAATCATTTGAAGGGTTGCATATTTATCCAGTGAGAATAAATCTCAAGGCCTGTGTTAGATTTCTGGCAGCACAGTGAAACAGCCATGCCCACACACCTGCGTGAAGTGGGTGTTTTTGTTCCTTGGATCATGTGGATTATATCTGCTGTAAACTATGCATTAATAAGAGCAGAGCAAACACTTCCTATATTCCCTTTTGGAATTAGGAAATAAAAGGGAACTTGCAGACTTGGCTGCCACTGAAGAAGCTTCTAGAAAAGAAAGTTCAGAAGGAGAATGAGAGGAGTATACTGACTAATAAAATAAAGAAAAATACTGGACCATTTTAAGTGTGACTGTAACTAGGAAATACCAACCCAAAATGCTACTGAGTTGCTAAGGAAGATGTCCATGTTCTTAGTGTTCTTTGCAGGCCATTTGAAAAAATAACAAACAACAAAATCATCAAGCCTATCAAGACATCAAGACATCAAGCCACTACTCTTTTGTAGTGGCATCTAATATAAAATATAACTTTTGATAAATCTTAGACCTGAAAAATTGTATTTATAAGTAATTAGAAAATCATGACAACCACTTTGATTTTTCCACTCATGCTGGCCTCAGGAAGGGAAACAGAATCCAGAAAACAATCATGCCTCACACCTATCTCATCATCAGTTGTCATAGTACAATGTTGCAGCCATGAATAGTTTCATCAGGAGATCAGGAATTTAAAGAGCTAGTAGTGCAGATGGGAGGTATTCCCTAAGAAGGACAAGGAGGGAAGTTTGTGGTGCAAAATGGGGTGGATTTGTCAAGTGAGGGCTGCAGTGTGGAGATTCAGCAGGACTAATGCGTGAGGAAATTGTGGTAGGCAGGGAGCAACGCTCTGAAGAAATCCACCTTGTGTCCTCTTAGTTTCTTATTCCCTATACAGCTTGAAATCAACATGGCTGTTCACAGTGTGGTACCAAGATATTAAAAACTGGTCTCAGCTGATCAGAAATATCCTAAATATTTTGACCTCTAAGACCCAGTCTACTGCAAAGGTGGAAAGCAGTCCTGTTCCATTGGCTGTATTTGATTCCTTTCTCATTTTGTAATAGTATATACACCTGGTATAGAACAGATCAACTCTTTTTTTGTTGTTGCTATTCTATTACATTTTTGTTATTCTATTTTCCGTAAATATTTTCTTTTCTTTTTTTTTTTGTTTACACATAAAAGTGTCATAGCAGTATATATTAGTGCCACCTTGTTTCAAAGAAATATATATACATTACCACAAGACTAACCATGTGATTCAAAAGCCCTTCAGTTCTTTGTGGCTGTAGGTTTACATTACCTCTTACAGGAGGATTATGGCTGCTGTTTTCTGTTAATTTGTTTTGTGCAATATCTCTTACTTTTCTTAAGGCAACAGTCAACTACTGTGGGTAGGCACAGAACTGCTAGCTTCCCTTTGTCTCTTCATTTTTTAGGTGTGCTCACACTGTAAAATATTATGTAATTTCAGAAGGATATAAGTGAAAGAATGGATTGAAAAATAAGTAACTTAATCTATGTCTCATTTTAAACATGTATCTCTCATGCATAGCCAAAAATTAGATGATGGTATATATTTTTTTGTTCCTCTTTAGATTTGTATTTGAACGTTTGTGTCAAAAAATCAAGTCCAAACTAATCAAGTCCACATCTTTATGCATATAGCTTCTCCCTGAGGCAGAATGATTAAGCAGATTTTCGTACTACTGATTCCTGAAAAAAAAAAAACAACAAAACACAAAAATAAAAAATTGCCTTTTTTTTTCAGTTTATTTTTGCAGATTGATCAGGACAAATACCATCTCTTCTTATGTGTTTGGCTGCTCAGTCTCATCTGATTTAGCTCAATGAGAGTTCGTGCCAATTTACACATGGGCCAACTTTGCAAGCAAAGTACTAATTGAGAGAAGGCACAATCACTCAGGGCTATCCACTTTGTGGCTAGGACAGCTGATGTTACTGACAACATTATCAGCTGATGTTTCCAACCCAGATGATGAAAATGGAAAGATCTGAACTGGGTTGTCATTTTGATAAAATTAAAATGAAAATGTTTTTTGAGTTGCCAGAGTTTAAGTAATCTGCCAGAGGATACTGGAACTTTTCGTGTGGGGCATATCTGTGTTGGATTCAATTCAGGTAATCACAGGTCGGTTTAAACACCACAATTACAATGTTTATCTCTTTTTGTAATAGAGCTCATTTAGGCACTCTTTTAGGTTTCATTGATATTAGGCTCTTGTGCAAGAACTTAAAAAGGCAGAAGTTGTTCCTGGAATACTTCATAATTGTGAAGGCCTTGGTCAGCTTTTAAAAGAACAGTTTACAAAAGCTCCTCAAAGGGAAAGCCTGGAGGTATCCTAACCCCACAAAGTGAAGGTGCCAGTCAGTCACTAGCGTGGGTCACAGAGGTTACCAGAGATAAAGGAATTTTGCAAACCATGCATAGATACTGCATGACTCAACACAGCGAGAGGGGAATGTGCTCACTCCACTGAGCAATTTAATGTCTTGGAGTAATGAAATGATAAGTCTGTTTCACACAGTGGGCTTGTCAAAAAACCAATAATAATGATAATGGAATTCCCTTAGGAGAACTCTGGAAAGTTTTACTTGGAAGACTTAAAATATTTAATTTTTCTGATAAAAAGTCATAATTAACTCCAATAAGCTCCCCTAGCAGAGGGTGAAATAAAGTTAATCACTAACATTCAGAAATACCGATTCAGCCATTTTTGTTCATGGCTGAAATAGTTAAGTCCTGTTGTCCCCATGGAGCATTATGGATTGCTGGAGAGGAAAAGGCAGCTTGATCCCGAAAGCGTGTACCTAATTTTACCCCAACTTATGTTTCATTTATTTATTGGTTTAGCCTCAAATTATATGGAAATTAGAACCCTCAAATTAGACCTTATCTTTCACTTGCAGGTGTCCTGAGCCTCTCCTAAAAATTATGTATACACATGTATATGCCACAGTATGTACTTTCATGTGCACGGTCCTCTAATCTTCATATGCTTCTATTTATTTAAAACTTATTAAATTAATACTTGGGAAAAAAAAAAAGGTGGACAATATGTCACGGCTGCTCTTTTTCAGGTCAATAGCCCTTTATAAAATCATGCAGAATATTTAAAACAAGTAAAACCAGGTAGCCTATCATATATTTTTCGTATTATGCATTCATACTCTGCAAGAAGGTCTGTATCGTTAGACTTTGATAAGTTGCGACACTTTTTTTCTAGTTACAGTTCATTTTTACAAGCTTTGCTCAGCTAGAGCAGGATGAAAGATGACTTTGTTTCTGTGTAATGAGCACTACTACAATTATGCCCTCAAAATAATGCTTTAGATTGAAGCAATAAGATGGAGCCTTTGTAAGTGTGAATAAAGGTATTTTATTATCACTACTGATAGGATATAAGCTTTAGATAACTAATAAGTTCAGTTTTTTCTTGCATCACACACCAAATTTTGCTTTGTTTGCCCACAATTTTCGGGTAAGCTTGTCACTAGCACAGCAAATACATGAATAATGGTAATTTCATATTCAGCTGTAACTGGGCTTTATTATATTCGGTAATATCCACTACAGAAGAACTTGGAATTAAGCCATTTCTAGAATACAGCTTTCAAACTAGTTTCTCCCCATCATGCATAATGGGGAAATGAAATACGGTTGCCATACGGGAGTAACGTTTGGACAGTTACATTGTAATTGTACGCTGTATTTCCTGAAGTGAAATCCATATTTGAGTACTTGCAAATATGACCGTAAGTTCCAAAATCAGCTATTTTCCACCCAGAGTTACCGTCTGCTTTCTATTCTACTCGGTTCTAGTCTTTTGTCAGAATATTTGGTGTCACTGTAAAACAAAAAAAAGGTAATTCAAAAGCATATATATTACCTTGTTAGGTTGAATTGCATTTTGCACTGAACGATGAAATTTTAAAGAAAATGTTCCATATTCCTGAGTTTCATAAAGGACTTTGCAAACCACATTACATCTATCCTGACGTCTAAGAATAAATTGTCTTTATCACCTGACTTAGCAAATGAATTTGTCAATTACTTGATTATTTTCTTTCTTTATAAGACCCTTAACCTTTTACTTTGAAATACTCATTTCTAAGTGCTATGGTAGCCTGCAGAAGGCTTGAAAACAGCTCAGAGGCCCAGATAAATATGATAATTCATGTAACCTTTACTTCAAATCCACTTATTTGTTAGAGGCACCAAGCACATCTAAAAGCCTGAAGATGAGTGTACAACCTGCACTTGGATGTGTAGTTTGTGTGGTCAGGCACATAAAGATGTGAAAAGTACTTGTAAGCAGATAAATGTCTGTGCTGCAGAAGCTGGCAGCACAGACAAGCTGTGAAATAGCAGCCTTGCGTCTTGAATACTAGGTCAATGAAGCATTTTAAAGGGAGTTTAAGAAATCTGCTGGTAGATTGTTAGCTTGCATTAAATATTTGTTGATTTGATAGTTATTAATATATTTGGTCACCTCATCCAACTCAACATTTTTAGTTTTCAGCTATAGCCCTTGGGATTTTTGTGCTCTATATTACAGAGATTCCATGTGAAACTATAGTTTTCTAATCCTATTAGAGCTGCATCTGTTATGATATTAATTGGTGGAAAATAGTATTTAATAGTTATCCTATTATACAGCCTTTTCCTTTATCACCCATTTGTTTTGTATCTCTAGAGCTCAGATTTTCTTTTGGCTTTAATTCAATGTGTTTAAAAATTCAGAGCCTCAACAAAGACATGAATGGAAGCACAATATACTCACTCCTTCTTGGCTAACACAAAGAAAGTGTAGTATATCTCTCCTTTGTTTCTAGGCAAGGATTTAGAATGGCTTTTAAAATATCTCAGATTACTTTTCTCACATTGTTTATCCAATATGACCAATCATAGCAGGCTCTCCGCCAATCCTCTTGTTTAACTTATCAGCTTGCTTCGTTCCGTGGAATCTTTCTCATACATTTTTTTCCCTTCACACAACACTCACCACAGGTGAAATTCATTCCTGGGTCTAGAGCCAAATCAAGGCTCATATGATAAGTTATTACTTAAATTTATAATAATATTATGGGGGCTTAAATTCATTTTAATGACCTAGTATGGTCCTCTGAACAGTTGTGAGTTTTAAACTACTAAAATAAAGTTCTTTTCAGCTGGAAAACTTGCAGCTTTGCCTGTACTTTCAAACCCTTTAAACTTTCGGTCTCCTTGACTATAAATCTAGTTTGCAGTGAGTGAAGCCTGTGGTAATGTGATGCTTAAGCCTCATTTGTATTGAGGACAAACAGCGGCTGTTACAGAGTTTCAGAATGGTGTGGGGGTCCAAATTATCAGGTAGCTTCAGTATGAGCGATTCAATGAAAATATAGAGAAATTTCAGAAAAATCAGCTGACACCTGCATGCTTGGTATTATCTACAGTTGAATTAACTGTGAGAAGTAGCTACCAAGAAAGTGATTATAATAATGGTAGGGAAAAGAATAAACTGATTAATTTATAAGCTTGACTTATTTTTGCAGATTAATAACTCATACTAGATTATTTAAATTAGATCAAGAAACTACTTTTCTTTAAAAAAAAAATGTTTGCTTTTGTTTCTGTTTTTGTTTAGGTTTTGTTTGGTTCTTTTTTTTTTTTACTTTAGAAAGGAAGGAAAAAAAGACAAAAAACTTAGAAAAGTCTATCTATTTTTTTCTTGTTACTTTCAACAAACGAACAACTCCTCTGTTGGAAAATCATACCTTCTCATAGCACATGCCAACATTCTCTGTTCTATATCTTGGCCAAAATTCAATAAGATTAATTAATGGACAATATCACATTTTTATGTAATTCGATATAGAGGGCCATGGTTTCTGATCCATTTAATTACAGCTTCTTGCATAATAATAATGTAAGGATCTATGCTGGATACCTTAAACCTTAAGTTGGCTATAGAACTTGTCGACCACCCTCCTTGCTATGCAGTGCAAAGCCCATCACATCTGTAAAGATCATACTGGCTTTTATTTTTGGAAGTTCACTAAGAGGGATAATAATAATAATTAAGAAAAAAAAAAAAAGCCTTGGTGCAGCTTTCACATCTCATTTTTTGAACTAACTGTTGAATCACATGCAATTTATAGCTGTTGCAATGGTACCATAACAACTGTGCTGTCATCATGGAGGCATTGGGGGTTAGTGATGTTCAAATACAAATGGAGTGTGTCTTCTCATCAGGCTTCTTTTGAAAAGGACTCCCACTAGAATACCTATTCCCTGGCTACGGTTTTGTGGAACAGGCCCTCCTCTATGACATCTCCTTTACTTATTCCTCTTGAGTACCTCTCCTTTCACTTTTAGTGATACAAATCTGCCATGAAGGTGTGTCACATGTCCTGATATCTTGATGGGAATTGTTTTTCACACAGTGGAATGTTTATCTGGTTGGACTTGTCCTTTGTTGAGGTTGTGTGTGCAGTTCTACCCACCAGTGGGAGGCTAATACCTCAGGGGTAAATTTAGCACTGAGGGTACCTGCCAACAAAGGTAGTCTTTATGAAATTCTTCCTAACAGCAATGTGCCTAGAAACAAAAGCAGCAATTAACAGAACACAGCTTTGTAGTAATAATAATACCCCCCAATACAGTAAAAAAAAAAAATCATAAATAAGCAGCAACTATTGATGACCAAGACAAAAAAAAAATAAAGAATAAAGATGATTTTTAATCAAAGGGAAAAAATCACAGTGTTTTTCCTTCCACATATTTTCTTATTTGAAATGCCTCTCTCAGTCCTCCCTTCTATGAGTACATTTTTCCTCTAGTGGAAAATATTTTAGCTTTGCATTACACTTTTCTGTCACTTCTTTTCTTATTTATTTTCAAGTGTTATATTAAAATTTCTGATTCACCATCTATGACATCCAATAGTTGATGTATTAGACCGTGTTACTGTATTCACTGTTTTTGCCATGCTTCCTTCCTCTCTTAATATCTGTCTTCACAATTACTCAATCATTATCTTTTATATTATCCTGTTTCTCTTGTGCCTTATCTCTGCTTCACTCATCTTTTCCATCCCTGCAGCTGGCCTCCCTCTCCTGTCACCTCTTTGGAGTCTAAAACTAGGCATATGTCATCAAAGAAATATTTTATATGCATTCATTTTTTTCTAAGTGCATCTGCTTGTCCCTTTAGTTCTACTACTTGATCTTTCAGTACCATGAATGATAACATTTATAAGTGTTTGGTTTTGCTTCACCATTTCATCCCTTCATGAGCAAAAAAAAAAGTTTTATTGCAAACCTGAAAAACTGACTTCACCCGAAAAATCCCCAGTAGATTACACAGACGCTCATGATGATTTGCTGTGCCCATATTAAAAGCTAACTTTAAGAGGAGGTTGTTCACCATGTCTACAGATACTGGCAATTTCTTATTCTGTGACTATCTCCTCCTAAGTTAGAGCAATTTGCTCTGTTGGGGAGGAGAAATTAACTCAGACTGCTTCCACTGCAGTGGTAATGATGTCTGAGCTAACTATGTTAAGATAGTCCAGATAGCTCTGTGCTTCAGGGAACTCACTTCTGAATCAGCCACATCCTAGGAACAGTGAGATAATTAGGAAGCAGTCTCACATAACTGATGGCAGAACTTCATTTTTTTGAGGTATTTCTGTACATGCTAGAAAATTGAGATTTTTGAATTAGAGGTTTCACATGCCTCAGCTTCATCCCCTAAAAATCAAGCCTTTTAAACTCAGGATGCTCACACAAACTCGGGGCGATCCAAGTCACACAATACTGTTAAACACCACGGTACTATGAGTATTCTAAAGGCCATGTTTGGAATTACATTATGCTCTGATGAACAGTGGCTTTTCTGACTTCCTTGGTTGTGAAGATGACAAAAATGTTTGTGTCTTGGACATCTTTCAAATCCTGTGTGTGGCCAAACCTTAATAGTAACTTCATTTTCGACTTCTGGTTGTGCAGTCCTTTTCTGATTATTGTGTTTCGGGCTGTGGGAAACTTTTATTTTCCCCTTCTTTGCATCTCAGGAAGCCTAATAGGGTGTCCAAGAAAACCCTAGAGAAGTAAATCTAGATCTTTAGCATCTCTTCATTTTGTCTATTCCAGATCCCTACTGAATATCTGAACCCTAATGCCTAAAGTGAATGGAGATTGGTGTATCAGTCTGTACCACAGTCATCAATGATGTTTCTTTAAACTCCATTTCACAACTTTTAAACAATGAGTTAAACTCTGGTGAGTGAGACAACATATGGAGATAACTGTAAACCAGATTTAGTTCTTACTTTTTTTTTTAAAAAAAAAAAAAAAAAAGCTGACTCTGCCAATGTTAGGCAAAGTTGGTCATATCCATGAGATCTTTCTGGAACAAACAATAAGATACTCTTCTGATTTTTTTTTTCCCTTTTTTTTCCTCACAGCAGGATTTTTCTCCTTAAACATTGTATATACGGTTGTTTTTCAGCCTTAATTTAAAATAAATAAAATTAACAAAAAAGAAAAAAGCTGCGGAGGAAGATCTACCCAGACTGTTTTTAAAATATGTATTTGAGGGTTTTCATGTGTATCCTGCCATTAAATGACAAGCTGAGATGAAAAGATGGTGAGTGCAGTCATCGACCGTGTGGAGCCTGAGGAGGCAAAAGCAAATTCAGGGCCCTCACCAGTGGTGTGTAGAGGTTCCTTTTTGGTGAAGGTAAGACTTCAGTAGGAAACATCAGAAACCCACTTCTCACAGTATCTGTTGATGGCAAATCTCCACTCTGAAGTGTTGCAGAGATGTAGAGATGAGAAAGGCCAGCAGCCTCAGCTCCTGTTAGAGCACCCCACAGGCCACAGCCAGAGACGTTCACATGAGCAGTGAGGTCCTTCTGTTGCCTGAGACACAACCTAGTTCTTGCTCCAAGAGCCACATGTGATAGGGAGACATGGAGAACTCCTGAATTTTTTGAAATGAGGCATATGACAAAATGCTGCAGAAATCATGAAGATCTGTGTTAATGAAAGCACATCTTTTCCAGTACAAACTCTGATAGAAATAATTAAAACCTATTGTGGGTTTTTTTCCCATCTGAAATCAACACAGAAGTGCTGCACTAAGTTAAGGACTAAAGGGGCTTGTGTATACTGTGTTATACATGTATATATTGTGAAGAGAAGTGCTTCCTTATTCCTATTTGAGGTGGCTATATCTAAAGTGAGACCACATAAATGCACAACAAAGAAACCTGGACGAACAAAAATCCAATTGCCTCAAGTGGGAGCAGTGAGTATCCTCCTCTGCTACACACTGTCAAAAAAACGGCAGCATCTCGAAGATGGGCAGAGTTCTTATGGATATAAAGGGGCAATCAAGGGCAAAGAAAAGCATAATTATTTACAGCTCCCTCCACATAGTTTTTATTATTCTTTTCTTCTCCTTTTCCATTTAGTGGGAGATCCTATACAGTCCATAAGATTTTAATGTGAAACGTTTGTGCACATATTAAATCTTGTGATTGCTACTTGCCCAACACTATTGGGTAATGATTTAGATGATGACTATCTGCATATTCTGTACTCTAAAGTTGTATTAAAAACTCTGAATATTACATTTTGCTGTCATTCTCACATCTCTCTGAGTAAATATATATTGAAATGAGGTAGAGTTCAAAAACATTACATCGGCCTGTGCTGAAATCAAGATGTAAGGGCATCTGTCAGAAACAACCTCATGGCTAATATTTTCACAATAAAGTTTCTCTTTATTTATATATAGAGTGAGAAAATGATTCTCAAATATGGTTTCCCCTTGTCTCAACTACAGGCTTTTCCTGAGGAAAGGCAGTTGGCTCCAATTTTGACCCTTTGTCCCCTTTCTTTGTTTTTTTTGGCTACTGGTATAGCAAAATTATTATTTTTTAAATTAGAACCAGTTACATTACTGGCTGCATATGTCTGACAGATCATCAAAATTTAATTGCCACAAAAATTGCTTGCAAAAAATCAAAGTTACCCACATAGTCCACAAGAAAAAGACTCACTCTGATGCTGCAAGCCTATTTGATAACAAGAAGGTACAAAATAGCAAAAATCCAAGGAAACTAGAGGTGATAATGGCTTAGTATTGGTGCACCGGCACCAGTGTTCTTGTAAATCCTCCCTCAGATTAAAACAAGAATATCAGCTCTAAAGATATTAGAGTTTAATAGGAACCTTTTTTATGATTTTTTCTTTCCAGAACCAATGCTTACATACAAAACTAAGCTATACAAACCTATAAAAATATAGAACAGGTAAAAAAAGGTTAGTATCTCTCCATGCAAGAGAACTATGCAATATGAAGTATATTTGTTACACCAGTTTATTAACAAGTGCTTTATACATTTGACAATGTCTTTGAATGAATGGAATTATTAGATAGCTCACTGTAAATATTTCCAACTTCTATCAACATTATCAGAATTCGAAAAGTATCATGGGAACTGGTTAAAAAAATAACATTAATGATAAACATGAAATTGTTTAGTCATAAGAATATTTTCCAGCTTTTCTGCTGATAAAGTAATTGAGCCTGGAAAGTAGATGAAACAATCAAATAATATAAATATTCCCTCCCTACCTAACATATGTAAAGAATTAAAAGTCCATGATTAAAAATACATTCAAAAATACCTACAGAAGTCTCTTCTTTTAACACAAACCTGGCAAGAGTCAACTCATCATTTTACAGAGAAATCGCTTTTGTTGTTATTTCACTCTTGCAAAACAAAGATTAGAGCTTGACTGTAGTGGAATTCTGACACCTGTGAAGACCATTTTGTTTTTTTAGCTAAAATAGGTCATAGCTTCAGCCTTAAACTTTGCGGGTGGGGATTATGTTCTTTACAGCTGTAACCTGCCTTGACTCAACTGGTCTTTGATGTGTTGGATGGACACTAATAGAAAGAAGGAGAAATGCCATTCAAAACAAGAGGAAACTATGTTTTTGCCATACATGAGCCTGTTTAGGGCTGGATCCAACATCCTCTGAGCTTAATGGCTAAGTTTCTCCTGATGCCAGTGGAGCAGGAAACATAAGGGGAATAGACATAACAATTAGTTTTGCTTGCTTTTCACACAGAATACTACTCCTGACAGGGAGGAGGACCTCTGTGAAATTAGAGAAACTTGTGTAGACAAAAAATAATCCATAAAGTAAACTATAGCGACTGAAAATAGTTTAATCCTCTTGGGACATTTTGTGACTAATTTTATTTCAGGTAAAGAAAATAAAGCTTGTGAATTACAGGTTGAAGATTTTATGAATCAGTAGCAAGAAGTAGTAGATCTTTGGATTCTGGACTGCTTTCGGAATGAGCAGAGATGAGGTGTACTTCTTAATTTACGTGTTCCTGCTGCCTCTGAATCTCCAATACAAGAGAGTCAGTGTGTGACCTCCTGCATGAGTGCATGTATGCGTGTATGTGTTCATGCATCCAAGAATGTGAGGAAGCAAAATGGATGAGTAATTCCCACCAGACTGGCAGGAAAATCTGGAGTATGGGGAGCTAATTGAAATAAATGGCAGATGGCTTGAGCTTGTAAGACTGAAATTCCAGTCTTGTATGCTCTATAGGGAATTGAAGACTGTTTATGACTGTCTCAGATCATTTCAGCTTAGGAAACAAGAAAGCTAAATGCTTTCGTGAACTGGAAGTCCATTTAAAAAAAAAACTATCTAGGCAAGTGTTTGTACCTATATTTTAATTAGAGGTGTCTCTCTCTGTGACGAAAACCGAGGCACATGAGCAGGGAAGGTGCTGACGCATATGCCAATAGGTCACTCCAGTTTGGGTGGTCAGGTACACTCTATAAAGAGTGAGAGTCCTCTAGTCAGGGGTTTGTAGCCATTGGAGATTAGTGATCATATTTCTCGTCACACCTGCCCCACAGGCCAGAACAGCCCTTATTAATTGCTGGGAACATCAATACTTTCTTCAGTGATGTCCTTTGCAAATGAGAACTCACTGTTCTTTCTGCAGCAGAAGGGGATGCTCAACAATGAAGAACTATTAATGACCCCTTCCTCTATCTAAAGCTAAAGAAACCCTGCTTTTCCAACAAAATTTCAGTTTAATACAATTTTTTAACCTGACTAAAATGGCTCCAGACCCTATAGAAATGTGGAGTCAAAGTGAAGGAAAGTGATTGTTGAGGGAGTTTCTACTTTAACTCTGAAACTGACCCCAGTGAAAGAAGTAATACCAGCTAATGGACATGGACATTTTTTTTCTTCCTTTTTTTTTTTTTCCTTTCCTGTAAACAGATCTCCCAGAAAATTTTCCTATATTACCAGCTGGTGAACATAATTGTATTATTCAGTAGGGTGGCAAAAGCTATGAATACCTTACCTTTGTTTAAATAAAAAAAAAAAGAAGGCATATATAAATATATATCTCTGAATTTGCAGCTGGATTTCACAAGCAGTTTAAATCTTATGTCAGCATTAATATTTCAGCCATAAAATCAAATTATTTTGCTTACCTGTTTCAATTAGTTTACAAAGACAATCTGTGTTTCCAATAAAACTTCTGTGGTAAATAACTATAGGAAAGACAGAGCTGGTGAAGAAGTACTGATTTTTTGTAAAATAAAGTACTGGGTTTTTTTAGTCTTTAGTTGAAAGCCAAAATACTGTATTGCTCTGTTTTCAGAAGTCATAAATATGTTAGTTTATAAAAAGCAAAACTCCTTCTAGAAGTGCATGATCAATTATCATATGTTTAGTCAAAAAGTGAGTAACTTTAGAGAATTTTTTTTTGTTGTCAAATAACAGCCTTAAGAAAAGGACAAAAGAGCCATAAAAGGAATTGAAAAATAAGGTTTTTAGTTTTCTTACCATTTTATCTGATAGCAGGATCACCGTTGTTTGAATTTGTAATTTGTACAATCATCTCTTTGAACTTTCCATATCAAAAAGTTGTCTTTCAAGATGCAGATATTAGCAAGGTTAATTTATTTGACCAACATACTTTTAAAAGCTCCTCTAGAGGCATAATGTCTCCAGCATACTATGTGCAGTAGAGCATCACAAGTGATTAATATACAGACAGAACTTCCAGAGAAAGGCACTCCTCGTTGACTAGCTGTACTAACAAAAGAGAATCAAATTACAGGAGCCATCAAACCTTGTACTTGGGTAAATAGGTAGATCACCATCTGTGCTTTGGTGAAAATTTAGGTTTAGGGTATAGCAATATATGGTTGCATAAAATGAAAGGAGTTTACAGCTTCTTCTGAAATATCCAGCTTTGACTATTGTGAAACCTAGGAAAAAACAGTATGAAATTGATTAGTGTAAGTCCTGATCCTTAAAAAAAATTCCCTGCATTGTGCTTTGTAGCTATTGAGCCTGTTGTAATATGTATAGTCCAATCCATCCATTCAGTGAGATGTACTTAAGATTACTGCAAAGTTATATTAATTAACAAATGTTGTGAGGGTTGAGAAGCAAGAACTTTTTTCTAATGAATAGGACTTTTGTTCTCAGATTGTTTTGTTGTCCTCTTGATAAAACAGTCTTTTTAAAAATTGCTGATAGTTCAGCCTCAGTGGTGTTATATTTTATCGCTTTTTTAGGTATTTTATTGTTAAAAGTTATAACATGCTATTATGCTTTTGTTCTGAAGAATGTTGTGGTCGAAAATAATTTTTCTTTGTCAGAAAGTATAATTTAATGTTTCCAGCTTGTCTATTGTATTTGTGAATATTCATGTAAATTACATGCTGATTGGATGGGTGTACACTATTCCAAGGAAAAATCAGCTTGTGGACCAGGCAGAAAACCTGTATACAATATCCTGAATAATGCCCTCTCATTCACATAGCACTGGTTACAGTTGTATCTTCTTCTCCATTTAATTTAGGAATAACTGTACAGAATTAGATAAAGTGCATCTGATTGTCTACTAGATCCAGAGGAGAGAAAAAGCTCAAGAGAACAAAAACATTAGTAAAGATGCACATGTTTTGAGGAAAATTGTCTTAAGCACCAAACATTTGACTAGAACACTAAAGTGTTCAGTAAGATCGGCTTGCCTTCCATTATTCATTTCATTCATTCCATTATTCCCTGTTCATTTCAGATTGACTCATTGATATATGCAATATATCAATCATTTAATAAACCTGATTTAGGAAGTTATTTGCAATTTTGCATCTCAGGGAAGTATGACATCAGATTTCATGGTCTTATCATATTTTTACGACGTGTTCCCTGGTTGCTGTAGCAACGCTGTTGCTATGGATTACACAATGGGAGTCAGTAGGGTCAGCAAAGATCAGAGCCCCGCCATTCTTCATTCAAAGGCAATTGTCCCTGAAAAATGGGACTTACTTCAATATTTAAGGCCTGGGTAGTGATATTAAACCAGAATGATACTTCTGTTTAAAACCTATAATTAACCTTGTCTTCAGCTCTGGGTCACACATTAATAGCAATTTCATAAAGTGGACATTCCTCTGTCTTTCATTCTCGAAAGCCTAGACAGGTTTTAAATAATATGTCTCTTGGAAAAATACATGGGTAATCGTTGCAATTTATTTTATGTCATTATTTAAGCCCTTGAGACCTCACATTCCCAGCTCCTCTCCCTGAGGTAATTGCATACATCTTGGGAATGTGTGAAATGGTGTTAATATGCAGTGCACCATGCCTCTTCAGAGGATCTACCTACAATGGCGCACTGTCTCAATGTTTCTCTGCAGAAACTGTTTTTGAGCAAGTGTAATATGAAGCAGTTCTCCCAAGGTCCCGGGATATTTAATGATTCCCTGGATCCCAACAAATTTCTTAACAGTTTCAGTTGTAAAGATATCTTCTGCAATTTGGTGATGCAAGTGACACAAACTGCATTCCATCAATATTTTTTTCTTTCCTCAAATTAGAATCATTTCTGTCTGTAAGTTATTCTTCTGTCTAGTGCCTGTTTAATAATATTTATGCCCTCTGAATATTCTGGGAGAAAAAATTGCTCATAGAGAGGTTGTTTCAGATTCAAAGCTTTAGGATGCAATGTCTGAATTCTACACTCTTGCATCCTGTATTGTCATTACCTTGTACAAACTGCATTCAAAAACGTACCATCACTCAAGGCCAAAGCAATGAACAATCAAGTTGCAGGTACTTAAAAGCATTAGAATTATTTCCTGTAGAATTTGCCTTGAAAAATACTATGAGTGACCTAATTTCCTGCTTGCTTCACAGTATGAGTTGTAACTATGTAAGATACGATAAATCCTTGAAAAAGGCAGAACAAATTTTCTTTTCATAGTATTTTATTTTGTTGCTCCTTGATTAGAGTCTTCAATACTATTTACACTCTATCTCTTAAAAACAGAGCAATTAATAACATTTCTTTCTAAAGTAGCTAATTACTTTGCAAACTAACTTTGTATGTTAGCCTTGAACAGCCCTGCAGAACCTCAAGCTACACCCATTTAACAGAGAAGGCAGCTGATGCATAACAGAGATGCATTTTTTTACAAGAATAATCTACTTTTATAGTAATCAAACACATATTCTGCACAAGAAAAGTAGTGCTTTCACACCTTTGTTTGATCAAGTTGAAGCTTTGCTTGTTTTCCCAAAACCCCACTGAATCCTGTCTTCAAAAGGAAATCTATTCTCCTATTGTCCATAGATCCTTAGCAGTTAACTGAATATTGGTGACTTCCTGCAAACCCCCCAAAAAAGAGCACAGAGCAATCAGGATTCACCTCACCCATCATCTATGCAGACACGGTAAGTTTGCTATCTAAAATTTCTCTAGAGCAATAGAGAGAGAGATGTCATTCCTTCTGTCCTGACAAGGTGTTTAGGGTTGATAGGTTTTGGAAGGGGACTCACAGTCCTATTGCCCACCTATACTCAAAAATGATATGTAATTTGCTGAGGAAGTAAATTTTATTCAGCATATATTCCTGCTGCAATCTAGTCTCCATAGGCTGAAATCTTGCTATAAGTTTAAGAGGAGATCTCCTTTTGAATATCTGTTCACCTTTCTCCCTTACATTTACCTTACCTGATTATTTTAGGTATCTTATATGTTAACCTGTGAGTATTCTTATTACAGCAATACCTTTTTATTATGGCTGAAAAGTCAAGGCTTACTTTCCTCTGAAAAGGTAATGGTGTTATGTGATAGTCAGTTCTACAAACCTAAACAGAAATGTGGCTTCTGTGAGGTCTGTAGGGCTATTCAAGGAATATTTGCCCATGATGAGTTAAAGAAAGCATACTATTTGTTACTCTCTTGATATTAGGTATGCAGATGAAACATGAAAAATAGTCACTTTCTCCAACTATCATTTTTCCTCTAATTCAATTTAAAAGGGACATCAGTGATGTGACATGCTCAATTCAGAAATCATATGAAGAATATGACATGCTGAAAAATGAAAAGATTCAGCACTTGTTTTGTTATTAGAAACATCAATTTCTAAACAGCCAATTACTTTCTTGGGTAATTCATACTCAGGAAATCAAATGTAATTTTGAAAAATGTAAATTATTTTAACATCACACAGTGAAATGAAAGTTGATATAACCGAGGGACTTGTTAATGTCATAATATCACACAAACTAATGCATATGGGAAAACAAATTGTTACACATTTTCTTTGACTCTGAACTTGGATCCAAACTTCAGTCATATGACAATTCATCTTTTCCAATTAGCAACACTATTTGGAATGACTTTCCTTTTTTTTTTTATGTAATCATTTTTAATGAACCTTGTGATCAAATACACCTCATTATCTTTCATGAAGAACTGAGACAGGCAAGCTGATTATTTAAAACAGTTAAAACTGCTTTACATTCATTTAGCTTTGATGGGGTAAAAAAATGCGAAGGAAGGAAAATAGAAGTATTTACTTTATCAAATTATTAAAGGCCTTTACAAGTATGTTCAAGTCAGATTATTTTTTGGACCACAGGTAGCAGAATATACATAATACTGTTTATCTTCAGTTTTTAAAACTTTAATAGAATGCTTTTTTTTTAATATTTAAATGCTTTTTTTCTTTTCAGTCTATTTTCCTATAATATCCAAACAGGAAACTCTTCAGAAATGTATAGAGAAAATCAGAAGTCAAAGGCAAAATGTATCTCTCTTTTTCAGTGAACTCCTCTTTTTCTTTGACTTGGTTTTCTTTGCTTTGTAGCAGTCAACTAGGGTAATTACCGATCTTTCTATCTGGTGAATGTCACCTGTAACTCCAAATTAAAATACACCATTTAGAATTTAAATATATTTCTGCTAAAAGGGTGAAATGACCATTTCTTACTAGCTAAATCATGTTATAATCAGTTTAACCTCTTTTGCACCTTTGTGGTTTCTTTACAGGAATATTTTGCAAATAGACCAAATCATTTCAAAATAAGTAGGCATAGCAGAATTTAGCTCTATGAAGAGTGTGTTATAAATAGGATTCAATTTCTTCTCTCTGTCTCTCTCTTTTTCCCCCCCCCTTCCCATTTTCCCCGTCTCTTTTGTAATTATCTCAGTTTAATTAGAAATAATATAAAATAATTAGAAGTAAAACTTTCCTTTCACCACACAAGTCACTTAATACTGTCCTCCCTCTTTCTGTGTCAAGGGAAGCTGAATGGTATTTCCTGAATGACATTTCGATGGAAACCTACAAATACAGTTTAACAAAGAGATCAATAGATACTGTATGGATGAGGCAGATTCTTTTTATTTTTTGAAGGTGTGAAGAGTCCCATTTATTACACACCTACATACTTATGCACAGCTTTTTCCTCACAGTCTGTGCCTTGCTCTTCCATCCTTCCCTCACCTCTGTACCAAGGGGGTTCACAGCCCATGCAGGCACCAGGAAGGTGTGCTGTTTATTCCCCCTGTAAACAAAGTGTGGGTCTTGTCCTCTGCCAGCTCACTGTCGAGTGAGATAAGCAGACCTCCTATTGCTGAATTATGATCTTTCTTTCAGGCATATGCCCCCAGGATCTATAGCAATCCCTCTAACAGCTTGAAAAATGGAAGCGTTTTCAAAGACAAGCTTGTTGGAACTGAGACTGACAGACTATGAAACCTTGTTGTTATTCACACTCTGAGAAAAGACCGTTTGTTGGCTTTCAGCTTGTCTTTTCATTCAATTGTTTCCCAAGCAGTTATTTAAGTGATGATAACATTTTTTTAATTGCAGGTTTAATTACAGGAAAAGTCAATTATCTCATAGGTGCCGCATTTTACATAACGAAGGAGCCAATTTTAAAACAACAACAACAGCAACTAAATTATGGCTCAAATATTTAGCTCCTGAAGTTTCATAGTGTGATTTTTGTCAAGTAATCTTTGTTTGGTATGGCTATTAGAAATGGTTCATTATATTTAAGACGTTCAGAAGTTGCTGATAAAAGTATCAGCAGTTTTTCAGAAAAACATTTAAATTATTTCTTAATAAATTTACTAATCTCTGCTGATGGATCAAGTCTTCCACTGGTGTAAGCCAAGTCAACTGGAGTGAGGGCTGTGAAGGCCTCTTTATATCAAAGGGACATTTGGCCAATTTTGTCAGGCATATGTCTCAGGTTGGGTAAAATTTGTGAACAGCACATAGGAGTCCTGAAATATCTGTTCAAACCAAAGTCATATTGACTTCCTCACATAAAAAATACAGTGCTTCACTAGAAGTTTTTTCCCAAATAGAGGTTGAGCCCAAATTTTGTGCAATACTGGACCATAAGTATATTCAGTTATAGCTTTTCATCTTGGTCTCATAGGGAAAATCCCAGTAATGTTTCAGAATTTCTTCCAGATCACTGCTACAATAGCTGTCTGTTTTTCAATACAGTAAATATTTATAAGGAAAACTGCCTGTTCAAAATAATATAACAGCTGTCTGCTCCAACATCCCCCTAGTGATTCCCTCCATTACTGTACTGCTGTTGCAGTCAATCATTCTGGTCTCTTGAAATGTCAAAAATCTTCAAAGTCTCGTTCACGCAGCCAGATATGGAGCAACATCTTGAGTTAAAAGAAGATCCAATTCTAAGAGAAAAGGACGAAAGAATGATCTCCGAAGAAGCTTAATGCTAACAGTATAGAAAAAGACCTTTAAAAGCATTATTGACCCATATGCCGATTCTGTTGGTGGGAATACAGGGACAGATCGAGCAAATGTGTGTAATGTGCGTCTACACAAACAGGAATACAAAGGAGCATTGCTCTCTCACACAGATACGAAAATCCAAGTACAGTATTGATGGTGGTAATTCTTGATTATGTATCATGTGGTGGGTCTGATGTTCAGCTGTGACTGTTACCACTGCCCAAGGCTGATGTGGTGGGTACGCTTCTCTTTCCTACCATGGTCTGTCATAAACTATGTGAAAAGCTGGCAAAGTCTACACATATGACACTGGCCATAGAACAATGCCTATGAAGTGACCTCACTAATTGACTCAGATACCATTGCCTTTTGCAAGTTCAGCCTCTGGAGCAGCCATGACTGGACAGATCCTCAGTAGGACATAGAGTGTTTTGTGAGATCACTGGTGGAAGGTCATAGTGTGCCTCTGCATCCTCATGGGGAAGCTCTCAGTGCCCTTTCAAGGAGGTGTGTGTGCAGTGGTGCTAAGAGAAGGCGAGGTGTAACACTAGTTTTTGTTAAATTAGGGTTAAGAGTTTCAGATTTAATAGCAGTCTTCAAATGTAATAATTTTCCTCTTCTTTCATAAAGAATTTATGAATTATGATTTCTGAACACCGCTGTTTAGAAGACTGGGTGCATTTCAAGTCTTTTCACCTGGAATGCAAGTGATGTACTTCACTGCCCATTTATGCATCTGTTTAACATCAGGCTTCTTAATACCCCTTGGGCTTCTTCCTGTATGGGCTTCCCAGGCAACATAAAAAATGAAAGCGAGATGGAGTCTGAAGGGTCTGAGTATGCTCCATTATGAAGACTGAAAGCAAATATTCTTCATTTTTTACATGGTTCTCTACAGGGCAGATATCCAGCTATCAGCCATGGATTAAGCAACATTTATAAAAACTGTTACCTGGGTTTTTTTTTCTCTCTCTCTCAGGAATTAATGTAGCTAATGCTATGGGCCAAGAATTGTACCTATTCTGTGGCTTTTTTTTTTAACATTGAAAGTTGGTTACTCTTGACTTTTGATTAAAGAATTTAAACCACTGGGTTTTTTTACCACTGCTTTCATTCTATTGGCGTTGACCATGAAGATAACGTAGGGCTCTTATCTAAGCTATATGATATTCAGAGCAGTAAGTAAGGTGTAATATGCCACTGATGCATTGTATGAATCTTGTGTTGATTTTGAGTCCTGAACAGAGATTACAGTAGTCATAGACATTACAGCAGCCACAGAAATGAGATTTTAGATTACCTCTCTAACTGTTGTTTGGTTACCATGTTTCATGGGGTTGCAATAATTCGAACGTTTAGGTAAGAAGGATGTACTTTTTGCCCACTAGAGATTTCAGGGCATAATGGATATCCTCTTCTGAGTTTTTTTTAAATTAGCTTAGAACTTCTAATAATCCCTTTAAGTTGTTTCAGTAAAGAAATGAGCCTCAAGAAGAGCTAAAGGACTAGTCCTTTAGCCTATTCATATACATATTTGGACAAAATGCCAAAAATGCTTTAAAGTATAACATTCTTTCCTTCAGAGCGTGTCTGAAACTCTGCAGCAACTTTTGATTGCCTTGATAGTTCTGCCAGAGCTGATGGTAAAACATGGGTAATATAGGAACATAGAAAGAATATAATTACAACTGTAACTAAATTAGCTAATTTTTTCTAAATACCATCTCTGAAAACAATTACTATCTCTATAATTTTATGTGTGTGTGGTAATCCACTGCCTGTGGAAATTCACACAACAATTTGTCTCAATATTCCAATAAATTCTACGCTAGGAAATACGTATGGTACACAGTATTGTCTTTCCTTGGACTTAAGAAGCTAAGTGTAAAGAATTTTACAAATCATTCAAAAGCTTCCCCTGATCCATTGAACTTAAAATAGATTAGTCTCAAGGGAAAGTCAACTTTCCAGACACTGCAATTACAGTGAATGATAGCAAGCCAGAGACATCTGTTTAATGGAAACCTGCAGACCAGTACAGCTAACTACATAATTCACTTTTTCTTTCTCCTTGCACCAGACATTCTGGGCTGCGGATCTACTCAAAAAGAACATCTCTGCCCAGACTGAAAGTTAAAAAAAAAAAAAAAAAAAAAAAAAAAAAAAAAAAAAAAAAAAAAAAAAAAAAAAAAGTAATAAGATACTTGACATGAGAGAAAATGTAAAGTTACAGGTGACTGAAATTAGTTAGTCAGTCACCAAAGAGAGTAGCAAAAGAACATTGGGAAGAGAATTTTATTCTGTTTCTGGAGGTATTCATCCAGATATTAATAAAACTGCTATGCAGTGCCTCGAGGACTCAACAATGTAACTTTCATAAGGCAACTTGCTAAAGAGAATAATTATATACAAAGCATGTATTCTTCCATACAGCCTTTTAAGCAATGGGATTAGCTCCTCTAAGCACAAAAAATGCTCCAAATAGAAGCAATTTCGGGGGATAAACATAATGTTAAGAATTCCAAACCCCACCTATACTATGACTAAGGCTCTGCAGCCACATTATTTTATGCTATACTCCCTTCAGCTGTCAGAAAAGAAGCATGGTTTGGGTCCTAGGTCTAAAGGAGCATGACGCTACTTGGAAGAGATGTTAAAATAGGCCAGAAATCACGTATTGTGTAGGCACCAGTGTTCGTTCAGTGAGCCATAACCTGTGTTGAGGAAAATTCCCTGTCCGACCATCCAGCAGCCACTCTGGTAGTCATGCTTGCACCACCTGAGCTGGTACCAAGGCCCCTTCACAGATACACACCCCACACTCACACGGTCAGACTAGGTTTCCTTACCAGGTTTCCCATAGCGGAGAATCAGGCATCCAGATCCTTAAAATAATTTAATCTGGGTGCAATAACTAAATAACAAAATAACAGCTTAAGCTGGTGTCTCTGAGGAGGGACTCCGAAGAAAAGGACCCCTGGGCATTTATACCCTCACAGTCTATGGACGGAAAAGTCTAGAGGTTGTTGACTCCTGCCATGTCTCTGAGTGTCAGGTCCCCTGGATGAGCCACGGGTCCCGGTGCCCTTTGTTAGGCGAAAAGTCTGCAGTTCACAGCCCCTTGCCTCCGGCTGGGGCTCCTGATCTCCCAGAGCTCAACCTGCAGCTGAGACTGCAGCTGCACACCGAGCTACCTGCACTGAATGTATTCTTTAACAGCCTGTCATTTCACTTGGCGTTGGTATAGGGGAACTCATTGGTGTTATGTTTTTGTTGAGCTGCAGCATAGCACTAATGAATCATAGAATCATAAAATATCCTCATATGAAGGGACCCACAAGGATCATTGAAATTCAGCTCCTGGTCCTGTCCAGGTCAGCCCCAGGAATCACACTATGTGCCTGAGAGTATTGTCCAAATGCTTCTTCAGCTCTGACAGGCTTGGTGCTGTGACCACTTCCCTGGGGAGCCTGTGCCAGTACCCAACCACCCTCTGGGTGAAGAACCTTATTCTAATATCCAACCTTAACCTCTACTGACAAAACTTCAGGCCATTCCCTCAGGTTCTGTCACTGGTCACCACAGAGAAGAGATCACTGCCTATCCCTCCACTTACCTTTATGTGGAAGTTGTAGAAAATGACATGAAAAATGACAAAAGGTTGAGTGAAGGAGGTGTTTTCTGGGAGAATTTCCCAGATGGGAGGGAGATTCTGGAAGCAAAAAGTTACTGTCTCACAGCAAAATACTGCTGTTGGAGAAGCTTAGTCTATTGCTAGTGGATGCAATGTGGAAAGGTCCTAATAGTGGTAACATTATACAGGTGTCAAAACTAGACTTCTGTTCCTTAGATGATCACAGAATGGACACAGAGGAATCTTTGTTACCTGTTTTCCGTTTCTGGCATCTGGAATAGCTTGGTCAAAGCCAGAGCATCTAATACAGATTGCTGAAGTATGCTGAGAAAGACATCACATCTGTATTTGGCTTAACACAGTGTTTTCAAGTGGGCATAGAAAATGGCATCCCTGAACAGTTTCAAACATGGCTCATCTTTGTGCCTTCTGTGTAATTTTAGTCTAATTTTATATCATGATGTTTTTTGCTGTCTTTACCTGCCTGTAGGGAGGGTGCAGAATTTAGCACCATCTGAGGATTCAACAGTAGCGGCTGATGGATAACTCTCAAAAAAACCTCCTGCTGAGGTTCACTTCATTTGTTAGAGGAGTGTACCCTGAAGAGATCTGAAGCAACTGGAAACTTGTAAAATAAATAATAAAAGAAAGGGGATTCCGGATAACTTTTTGCAGCTATATATCACAAGAAAAAACGTATAACCCAGTAACTGTCCACTGGCAAACCCTTGAAAAATCGAATACAAATGTTCACCTGTGGCAGCTGCTAGTACATAAATTTTTTTATTTCAGTGGCTGCTCATAAACCCTCATCATGATTTAGCCTACTCTCTCCCTTATGTAGTAGGCCTTTCCCACTGAATCCTTAAAATACCTTTTTAAAAATACAAAGATAAGCAATTTTCTGGGAAGTATTAGGAACTCTCCATATTAATATAAAGTCCAGTAAACTTCTATCCACTAAAACCTGGGAAATGAAAAGCATATTTGCTAGCATACCAGTCATGGGTTGACTTCTCCAGAGACCAATGACTTTTCATGGCCTCGTCATGCATAAAAACTACGATCGCCAGCCATATCTTTGCTCCTCGAGGTGCCCACCTTTCCTCACTCTATTTCTTGACTACTCAAAACAAGGCACTAAGCTGAACTCAGGCAGCAAAGAAAGGGAATCTGAAACAATGCTCCTGATCTTGCCTGCTGATTTTCAGGGCTTGTGGTACTACAAGCTTTTAAGCTTAAAGTACTGCCTTAGTTTTTATAATTTTGAGCAAGATGTTTGTAGTCAGGAAGAAATCTAGTTATCATAAATCTCTGCAGCCCTGAAAATCAAGTTGGGGTGATTTGACTGCCCAGGTCAACACTGGGGTTTTGGTGCTAGTAGGGGTGGGTATTACAGGCCCTGGGATACCTCCTTAAATCCACCAATGATTTTAGATTGTTCAGAGGCTGAGCTAGTTCACCAGTGTTTACATTTAGATATTTAAGTTGTATGTGTAAGAGGCTGATGTTTGAACTGCAACCGAACTATTTTCTCTTCCTCAAAATAATTTTAAATAGTATCTTTAAATTATCCATTATCACTATGTCCCCTAAGTATGCATTTAATGGCAAATTTGAACTGCTACATAACAATCTGTTTATAACTTATATCTAACACATTTCCTTTTTCCTCAGAGCCTCTAAATATAATTCTAAATCTTCTGAACCTATTTTCTTCCCTGACCTATATCTTATCAATCTTTGATCCGTAACAGTTTCTCACACCTCTGTGGCTTGATGAGAATCTGTCTGGATGAGGCAGTAGCATTGCTTCAAGACTCTTTAATCATTGTATTGAATTAATGCAATTACATGTCTGATGCATTAGAAATCTCACCTCGTGTCTCCACATTTGCAGCTCATTTTGAGTCCTCTGTAGCCTTTTTTCCCCCACATCCTGGAGGAAGGATTTCCAGCCTCCACAGGCTTATCTGTTAACACTACTAAACAGAACAGTACATAGAGAGATGTTTGCAGTAGAAAGAAGGTGGAAGAAGAATAAATAGCACACTAGTAAATAAAATAAGTGTGGCTTTATTTCCTTAACTCGGTGGACTCACTATACGTATAATTGAAATGGTTTTCGTATTCAAGAAGGAACTTCCACTGTTTCAAAACCATACTCTCAAGGTTTGAAATCCAAATGCTTAGTTATACATGTAAATTGCGTAAAGTAATTGTTCTTTGCAATAATGAAACACTGAGACCCTTGCATTTCAAAGGGAAAAGGCTGCAAGGGAGTTGAAGTTAACTCACAGAGAAATATTCACAGGAATAAAATTTAAGATAAAGCTACAAAGAAATAACTTCCCTTTGTAAGCAAAGTGGATTCTGATAAGGGTCAGATCTGTTTTTTTCAGTATTCCTTCTGGCTGCAGGATGTGGTACTACTTTTCAGCATATTCTCAGCAGGGTTGGATCAATACAGCCTTAATGATATCAGTGGAATAACAATAACATTTAATGTTATTTGAGGATCTTTCCCTTCATATTTAATGTTTAACCTATTCAATTTTATCTTTGTAAAAATTTGTAATGGTTACTATTCCCAAAGAGAGTTTTACAATCCATGCTTGCTTTAGCCTATTTTAAAACAAAATGCATGAAATGCTGGCATATATCTCTATAGAAAAAAATATTTCAACCCTGTCACTTGTAGACCAGTACTGACAAATGGATTGGCAAGGTCTAATTAGAAATGCAGTGCTGATGCAAACCAGATGCAGAATGATATGGGTACTCTATCAATGGGGGTTTAGCTGACGTCCTGTTGTAAAGCTGATTGCCTGCTGATTCCCAAACTCATCAGAAATACTAATTTTTTTCAGAAATTGTTTATTCTAAATTTAGTTTTGTATAGCCAGGTAAAACTCAGATTAAAGTTGCTATTACTATAATACTCGGTTATGGTTTAGTTTGAATGAAAAATGTATTTTTAGTTAATGACATCAGTAATAAATATAACAGCTTTGGGGTATTTTTATGTGGACTTTGGTAAGGATGAGCTTTCAGTATTATGACGAGATTTAATTAGGGACATTTCTGAGAAATTCAATGAGTATTTTTAAAATATATGATATTTACAATTGGAGACTTTCAATTAGAAACTGTTCCTTTTCTGGTTCCAGTTGTTTTGCCTAAGATGTGAGAAAGAGGATTTAGGAAACCATGGAAAGATGTGAGGAAGATGAAAAGACACGTGGCTGGTGGACAACGAAGAGCACTGCAATCAGAGTATTGACAGGATATAAATGGAGCAGGAGGGAACTGAGCTCAGTGGAGGATGTAGGAGTAGAAGAGGTTGCAGCAAATGGAGACATCCATAGGGTCAGAGAGACAGAAGGAGGTGGGTGTGTGCAGTGGTTAGGGAGATGGGCAACTGAGGTAACAGGAAGAAAAAAGAAACGAAAAAATGTTAATTTTCCCCCTGTATTCTTACCATAGCTCCCACACTCAAAAAAGTCCTTTTGCATGGCTATCATCCGCAGTACATGAGCTCTGCTTGAGTCAGGCTTGTATAAACTCTGTTGGGGTTTAACCTTTCTCCAGCAGACATCATGATTAGCCCAGTTTAAACTGGTGTTCATTAAAACAAATCATAAGAAGAAACTGCTGCCAATAGGGAGTTAATGTTAAAAGTATGCTTCGGTGGAGTCCAGCCAACAAAATACCCTTTTCCTCACAAAAAATCATCACCTTTTGAAAACCCAAATGTTAGGGAATCCGGTAATGAATGGTTCAAGAGATGCAGCCAGTTCACAACTGAAATTTAATCCTTCCTTACTCTTTGCTACACTACTCAGCATATGCCCACCCATCCCAGCTTAAATGGTCCCAGAGTAAAGCTTGCAAAAAATGTATGCAAAGGTCAGAATAGCAAATTGCTATAAAAGGTCCACTGTGGGAATCAAGTATGACAGGTGATCAGTGTTAAGGAAACAAAGAATGTACTGTAAAGGCACTGCTCTCTCTCCCTGCCCCCAATGGCCTTGAAATGCTCTAGCTCAATAAGAAAATCTAATAATGTTCTGCCTTATTAATAAACACACCATTTTTATATTGCAATAGATTTCATTAGGTCAGTAGATTTGGCTTTCTCAATGTTAGTACAGGCTGCATATCAAATTGTTCCATATTTTTTGCCCATCCTGCAATGAAAAAGCAATGTTCAGCCTATTATAATATGGGCAAGAGGATGACTGAATTATTTATTTATATTTCACATGTAGGTAAAGGGACCTTTTCCAAATCTTTTCTCTTTTTAAGGAGGATCTTCCCAATCCCCTTAGACTGATCATGTTTTATGTTGTTCTTCTTTGGACAGCAATCAGACAAATCAGAGTAGACTTTTTTTTTTATTTAAGTAAAAAGCAAATGCCTCTGGCCAGCAGTAATTGCATTTGCAGCTATGAAGTTGCCTCTGGGTCTGTCATGCATCTAACCAAATATCCTTTTTTTCAGTGAATCACAGGGTTTCTTTGTTTTCAGCTAGTTACAAATGTCTTGTGCAATGCCTGTCCTGGAAAGCTATGAAAAATACTTCATACATTGTGAATAAAGACGGCAAATTTAAAGTTCATTCAGCCAGGTGCAGACTGCCCACTTTATGCACCTCATTTAGGCAATGCAATCAATTTTTCTATTAATTGTTGCCAGGTGACTCTTTGTTTAGTCTGTACAGTCAATGGAGAGAAGGAGACACCTCATTTACACATCTTGACTTGCTCTTAACAGTGGACTCCACTCAAACCAACTAGTTTTGGAGGTTATGCTTAAATTTTGGATTCTTTTTTTGAAGGCATGAATCACAGTGTTACAGAAGTCCCTTCCTATTTGGGTCCCAGTTCAAACTTTAAATACACAAGGAGACAGGATCCTGTGGTGATCCTGGCTGAAACCTCCTGAGAATTTGTCCTACCCTGCTGTAGAAGAGGTTGTTCTTTTCTTTTCAGGAAAATCAAGGAAAATGAAGTAATCTCATTGTGCTTGTAGTGCTCTCATGGGGGGCATTAAAAAAAGGAGTGATAGCTGCCCCAGATTTTGATTTCACAGGCCTCTAAATTCCAAAAAGGAGATGTAGAATTGATTCTACATTCTACCAAACATTCTTTTTCCAGAGGTGTGTTACTCACCCTCGTGGCTGTGGCCATCCCTTTCAAACAAAGCAAAGTAACAAAGCAACCTCATAGCACTGAACAACAGCAGAAAGTTGCTTTTAAAAAAGAAAAAAAAAATCACAAGTAATTGTGAAACTCTGGAAAACTCGGGGGGTATGGATCTTCTCAAAATTTTCAGTCTTTTAGGTATATAAAACCATTCACTAAACAGTATCCACACAGTATCAGCCAGTAACACGTCATTGTCTTTTATGTGAAGAGTGATTTACAGTAATTACATATAGTTGTCAGGAGAAAGAAAATTTAAGACTGTTGATATGAATTTAACCCATTTTCTTATTTGATAAAAAAGTCACTTCTGTTGAGTAAAATTCAGTCTTCAACACAAACAAACAGTTTTCACTTTGTATAAAAAGGATACTTATTGATAAACCACACCAATTCTTAGAATTCAAGATAGAGCATTTGTCAACTGCTTGATATAAATGACAGATGTTTATATGTAATAGAGCAGTGGAACAAATTTTGTTAAGAAGGGTATGAACCAGATGTTCACAATATTGGCTTTTTGAGAAGAAAACATCTTTTTATATTGTCTATGACTCATGAGCCAAAAGAAAATGTGTTTATCACAGGAACTCACACTTGAGACCTTATCCTTTCAACAGCAACATAAAAATGATAAAGCATTGGGCATAAGAAAGTATCAGAACAGCACTTACATTTTATAAATACTTGTAGGACCATGATATGAAATTTTTTACACTTCCTTTATCTGCATTATATCAGATTTAAATCTAAGCTCAAAGGGTTTAAAAGCATTACTGCTTGGAACATCTGCTCAATTATTGTTAATCAATCATAATGAAATCTGGAGGATTTTGAGGAGTAAATATGACACAGTCCTTTGTTTTTTCTTCAGCTTTATTATTATATACAGAACAATTGAAGCATTTTAAATTGCCTGTGTTCCTCTAAGTGATACCTGCTTACTAGGCTGAGAAAGGGTTAAAAGACTTCATTTTACTTAGTCCTTGTGATACTTCTTGCAAAATGTTCCTCCTCTGTTAATCAAAATGTGAATGGTAATCCAGAAGCTGCAGATTTTACCCCAATTAACACTCAAAGTAGCTTGAAAACAACAACCAAGACCACTTTAATTTCCACTTGCAGAATGTTGGATTTAATCCCCTGTTTTACAGATTGAATTGGGGCCACAGAATAGGGAGAGGGTCCCTTGTTAAAATAGATTAATTCTTTGAAAGTATGCAAGAGGTGGATGGAATGGAAGAGAGTCCCCTTTGATAAACATTGAGCATTCAGTTCCTCATTAGTCTGCTAGGGTTATGCATTCTGAGAGTCAAATGAATGTTGTAGTGAGTATGTAGGGACACTTATTAACAGATGTCCATGACAACCTCAAGACAGCATATTAGGCGAAGACCAGCAGTGTATCTAAAATCTTTCACAAAATTGGCTGCATTTTGCAATCTTTTCACAATATTTTTTATATCTCTTCTAACCCCATTATGTACCGTGCTCTTATGGTCGCATTCCACACCCAAAACAGGATTCTAAAAACTCTGAGACCACTTCTTTTGTCAAAAGTGGTTATATGAAAGCTGAATTTGTCTTCCAACACACTTGACATAAACGGAGAACATTTTTGTGTGCACTTAGGGCAACTTTCACGGGTGCATAAAGGAATCTTAATCCCAAATAGTGGCAAGATAAATTCATACTTTTTGATTCTTGTGTCCAACATTTAATATGATAGATTTTTTTTAAAAAAAATCTTGTTAATTACAATATTTTTTTTTAATATATATAACTAAGTACATCCTTCCTAAGATATAATTACTTTAGTAATTACATGCTACCCTGTAATGCTTAAGGAAAATCAGTGATGTAGATGCCAAGACAGAGTGCAGGCCTCTTACAACTTCCTTTTCAATCTGCAGGAAACAAAAATGAGTTATCAGTGACGGTGATAGGCCATGTGATGAAAAACAATAAAAGAACAAGTTATAGCTCAACACTATTCATTCAAGTATTTAAGGTCCTTATGAATGTATAAGAAACGGGAAGAACATATGACTTTCTTAGATCACTTTCACTGCATGAGGCATTGGCACCGCACTTCACCGGAGTGCAAAAATGCCAGCAAAGCTATAAGTCAGGTATTTGTAGTTTATTTTATTGGTACTATGCAGAACCGCAAAATAGATAAAACAGTTTTATGGCTCACATCTGGTTGAATAATAAAACATATGGCTCTGGAGTAAAGCATGTGCAGCTGTAATTTACTGTAAATATCCAACTCAAGATAGCTATGGAGATAAAAAACTTATGGCATTCACTCAGGGTTTATCCCACTATCCATCACTACTTGAATATTTATGATGCTCCGACATTTGTGGTTTATGTGTTAATTAACCACGTTTTAGGAGTTTTCTTCAGGGCATTTTGTTCTATGTACAACAGATATGATCTCACAAGGAGTGGACGCTACTGCACTACTGTTTTGCTCCTAATATATTGATTTAGCATGTCCTTAATTACAAAGTGATCATGATAATGGACTAACTATTGATAGTGTAGGTCATTTTCCAGTCTAGACTACAATGTGACGTCTTTCTAATGCTTTATTTTAAAAAACCTTTCCTTAATCATATTTTCTATGAACGGGAGCAAAAAGTTTCTTCTCTTGTTTTTATTCTTTTGGATAGTTCTGATGATAACAGGAGATTAAATAAATCAGGCATTGTTGCTTTTGGGGCCATACAACTAAAAGTGAAATTCTATTTTTTTTTAATATAAATTTTACTTTCACAAATCAAGAATACTGAACCTTTTTGGACCCTTTTATATAGTACTATGTGATTGGACTGATAGTGTTTTTTGTCAAAGTTTAAATTTACTGTTCTCTAACAATTTCATTGGTTAGATGCAGTGTGTCTGCATTATTCCGTCACAAAATCACACAGAATCACAGCATATGCTGAGTTGGAAGGGACCCACAAGGATCATTGAGTCCAACTCCTGGCACTGCACAGGACCATCCCAAGAGTCACACCATGTACCTGAGAGTATTGTCCAAATACTTCTTGAACTCTGTCAGGCTTGGTGCTGTGATCACTTTTCTGGGGAGCCTGTTCCAGTGCCCAACTGCTCTCTGGGTGAAGAATCTCTTTCTAATGCCCAACCTAAACCTCCCCTGACACAACTTCAGACCACTCCCTTGGGTCCTGTCACTGGTCACAACAGGGAACCAATCAGTGCCAGCCCCTCCTCTTTCACTCATGAGGAAGTTAACCTCGGTTGCTCCTCATATGGCTTCACCATATAGCCAGGCTGCAAGATCAAAACCTAGTTCTGAATTTGACATCTTGGATTCAGAATTTATTTCTGTGACTTTGGACAGGGACCTGTGTCACAACCCAAATTAGAGAGGAATTTATTCCTGGTTTGAATCTGAATTTGTGTAAAGGGGATTACACACCATGATACTACAATCATTATGTCTGTATTGCAGTGAAATGTGGCATCAGGTTTTTAAATTTGTGTTGACACTGATCACCATCGATGCTAAAAGCTAGCCTGAACCTCAGTTTGTGCTGAACCCACTATCCCCTCCCAAGGGCCAGACCTTTGCTGAGCACCTAAATGTACTTTTCCAAATGTACTTTAGGATCTTCCTAAAGGATTTCTCTTAGCAGATAGTATCCCTTGCAGGCATGTGTCATACCTGAGAATAAAGAAATGCCACAGACACATAGATGGACCTATTTTCTAGATGGAACTGTTTTCCTGCTCTTTCCTCTATAGGAAATTGTTTTCCTCATTTTCCATACTCTTGCAGGAGAGATGTCACAGCACTGAAGGTTGACTTGAGTTTGAGAAGATCTCTACTGTCTGGAAAGGTGAAAATTGTCAAGGTTTTCTTATTGCAAAAGATTTTTTTTGGGAATACAGTTCTGCTTATGGAAATTAAGCTGCAAATCCATTAGTGAAGTGCAAGTGTCAGAAGGAATGTCAGTGACTGAATTAGTGAAACTAATTGCAAGAGAAGTCTGGAACAAATGAAAGATGAAACCTTGTATTTATCCAAAGAAGATTCCTGTAGGCGCAATGAAACAGGGATGCAAATGTCATCTCTAAGTTTTTCCGGGAAAAAGGTTCATGGGCATGTGATTGCTCTTGCAGAAAGAAAAAAAAAAAAAAAAAAAAAAAAAAAAAATTAAAAGTCTCTAAGAGACCCAGAGACACTGAGGTCTGTTGTCCCATATGCATAAGCAGGGACTAACTGCCTTCCTATTTTGAAGGACATTTAATGATACTGTCTATGAAGTCTAATCAGTTTGTGTACTATTTCATGTATCAGTTCTTCTGTTACTCTAAGGCATCACCCTATGTTTTAGATGGACTGTGGTCTAGCCAAGGATATTACTCATGGGTAGGTCCAGTGAGTTGCAGGTTATGTAAGAAATGTTTGGTGTAACTGTAGATGCTCTTATGGAGTGATGTATTATTCTGGGTTAGCCATGGGGCTGAAGTTGTTGCTATGCAGGTTTTTTGTCATTTCTGAGTTTCTGAGTCTAAATCCTGGTACAAACATTTTTGTCTTTCAAAAGAGACGGGTTTTAATTCTATGAGGTGTCTGGCCAGAGAAGTGAAGGGCAGGTTTCATAGTGGATACCGTTGTATTACTACTACAATTTTTCTTCAACAGCTGGGGGGAGCAAGAGAGCTGGATTCTCCACCTGGCCCCATACTGGAATTCCTCACCCCAATCACTTGCTATAAAGGAAAATAAGGAAATCAAGAGGATGAAAATTAATCAAACAAAGAAGAAAGACTTTAAAAAAAAAAATCACTGTGAGGCTTATCTTAAAGCAATTTCACAAGAAAATAAGATCAAAACCTAGGCAAATTGCACGCAACCTACGAACCCAGAAAAGCAACAATTACACAAGAGACTGCATAAAAGACTATGCCCTATCAACAACTCTTCTTACTCAGCTACATACTCAGTTAATAATTATGAGACAGTCATGGACAGAAAGTAGATTGATCAATGAAGAATCTCTAGGGAAAAAACCCATAATCCAAACCAAAACAGTAAAAAAATCTCTTATCAATAAAATGTCTGCCAAGCTACAGAAAGAAATGAAATGCAAATTTAACAAATTAACCAGGTGATTAACACACAGTGGGATCACTTCAGGCATTTTGCTTTGCTTCTTGACAGAATGTAATCCTACTGAGAGTTACTGCTGCCTCAATATTTCCACAGTGGTATTGTAAAAAGAATTCAGTGACATTATAGAATCTGCAGCTCAATACTTTTAAAGCTGTAGTTTTAAACAAATTCGTGTTTTAAACATTAAGGCACTTTAATACTACTTGTTATATACCTTAAAGGGCAGAAAAAAAAAAAACCAAAAACAAACAGTCAGTCTTCTGGAGCCGACTGTGAGCTTGAATTTGACATCACTTTCATTGTGTTTCCTTTGAAAGCTGTCTTTGAGCCAGTGTTAGGCTCAACCTCTTTAGAATGATAAAAGCCTCCCATCAGTATTGATGGGTCTGTAGGTTGGGATGCTAAAACATAAATGAAGGGTATATAACAAAAGTGTATACAGAATCCAGAATAAAAAATCCCTTTTTGATGCATACAATTGTGCCCAGTATTAAGTAATGCAACCCTTGGTTCCTTTAATTTGTGGGAGGAAGGGAAGTCTTCAGTATGCATCTTGTATTTTAGAAAACAGAAGTTCATCTCCCTCCTCTGTGAATGCAGAACTTTAAAAGGGGTTGAACAGGAACCTATGTTTAAATTGATGTCACCAATGCCATTAAATCACATACAGGTTTAATAGTTAAAAGCAATATTTGAAAATAATTTTCAAATAAAAAAAGAATAGTGGATTTTATTAATAATAGACTCTTACAGTCTTTTTTTTTTTCTTATTTCAGTGAGATATATGTTTGTATCCTAAAAGTTTTTGCCCGTGGACGTAAGGAAAACATAGTGCTTACTCAAGCCAGTGGGGGATGATGGCTCAGACATTTTTGTGGCTTGTGTCAGGATTGTGAAACATCTTTAGTGCCACTTCACAGAAGACTTCATTTCTTTTTTCAGACTTTCCCTACATAACGTCCAATTATTAGGTTTTATGTGAGTGAAGCAATTTTCACTCTGAACACATATTAAAGAGAACACATGTTTTCATTTTATGGACCTGTAACACTGAATCTTTACTAAAAGAGAATAAAATACTTATGAAAAGTTGTTACAGAGAGTGCACAGAAAAGCAGATTGGGTCTTATTGCCAATTCCTTTGAGCGGTTACATTTCTCCTCCCATGTATCAATACACATGAAGTACTCATCATAGTTGCACTAAAAATTGCTGCGACACTGATGACCAGTATAGAGCCTTAACATAAATGGAAAGGTGAGTGAAGACCACACTCCCAGCCATGGTGAAATATTGAAGGATATGATGGCAAGTGAGGGGGTTCTTATACACAAATATGAGAAAGGCTGCTGCTTGCATAGGCATAATTCAGCACAAAGCTGCGACGTCCATGCACTGTACTAGCTGGTGCTGAAAATTTTGGCTTCTTCTGCAGGAGTAAATTAAACATGTCTGGGACTGTTCTCTGGCCAGCTGACAGGGAACAGCTAATGCCAATGCTATTAAACTCTTCTTTCTCTCCTACTAGGAATCGTCTCTGGCCAATACTAGCTCCTGAGCCATGCCCAAGAGTTGCTTGGGAGGGTACTAATTGGGACAGGCTTAAAACGTGTCACAGGCTGCTGTGATGCTGGTACTCACTTAACAGAATTTATTGATGATTATCAGTGCCTAGATATGTCTCTGTGTATGTCTTTTGGGACATTTGATTTTATTAGTGGGAACATAGCCTAAAGAGTGAACACAAGAATTGGGTTCTGTCTTGATTTTTAACCTTTAGTTTATTAGGTGAAAATCTCTTTTGTTTGTTTCTTATCTATGAAATGAACAAAAGCCTTTCTGTACTTCACAGGCTACCAGGAGAATAAACATAGTAAAGACTAGGCATGATATGATAGTGAGGCCTCTGATTTCTGTAATTAGAATAACTACATCCCTTCCTGTCCCATGCTGTTTGTTCCATTCCAGAAGTTGAAAGGAATGAAGCAGAGTAAAATAGGATAATAGGTTGCCAACTCGGAGAATTCTTTTGCCATCTGGGGAAATGTGACAATTTTTCAGCTCTGCTTTCTCTACCAGATTGTGGTTACTGTTTTGGATCAATATGTGCAATACAGAAAAACAAACCCTGCCTTTCCCCCATACTGAAAAACCAACATTTTATTAATCCTAAAATTCTTTTAATATAATTTGTAAAGGAAAATTCTCTTCTTTTTACTAATAAGCCAGCCTAAATTCCAGCCTGGAATGTGCTCTTCTAGCCAAGGCACAAGTAAAAAGTGAAAAGGAGGGAAGAGATTTACAATGGAAATTCTGACAATCACTTTGCAATAATAGGGCTTGGAGACACCTGCTTTAATCAAGGTGGTGTGAATATTTAAAGTGGTCTAGCTCTTGATTTTCAGTTCAGCTGATGAAATCATAATTTCCAGTGAAATAATTTTTTTTCTTAGGGATGCATGAGGAAGAAAGAGAGTGAAAGATCCTAATTTTCTATTCACTTGGTAGAAATAAATTATAGCTTCTTTAACCCTCTTGATTCCAGGGCTGGCAGATGGAGCTGAAGGAATTACTTTTGTTTAGGAGTGGTTCTTTTAACTGATAGTGCAAATATGGTTGGTTTGGGGTGACACTAACTCATGTAGTATGATCACAGCATGGTTTCTCTCTGATGTGGGAACGATTTGCTAAACTTTCTTTGAATTTGGTAGTCATAGATGTGCTGTAATAACACAGAGTAATTTGGGCTTCTGAAGACAGTTGTTGATTGGGGAGGCTGACTCACACTACTTGGGACTTTATTTCCATCAGTAGTGGAGTGGTCCTACTGATTTTCAGGTGCTGTATGCTGATTCTTGCCATGCTGAATGAAGATATGTTACTAAGGATTACATACCTATAAGAGTCCATAATGACAGATATTCCTTTAGTTGTGGTTTAACCCCAACCGGCAGCTCAGCCCCACTCAAATGCTCAGTCATTGCCCCCGCTGGGATAGGGGAGTGAATTGAAAAAGTGAGAAAATTCGTGGATCGAGATAAAGACAGTTTAATAGGTAAAACAGAAGCCATGCATGCATGCAAAGCAAAACAAGGAGTTAATTCACTGGTTCCCATGGGCAGGCAGGTGTTCAGCCATCTCCAGGAATGTTAGGCTCCATCACGTGTAGCAGTGGCTTCACAAACACCATCATTCTGAATGTCCCCCCTTTCCTCTTTCTTCCCCTGGCTTTACATCCTGAACATGACACCATAGGGTATGGGATATCCCTTTGATCAGCTGGGGTCAGCTGTCCCAGCCATGTCCCCTCTCAGTTCCCTGTGCATGCCCGACCTGCTTGCTGGTAGGGTGGGGTGAGAGGCAGAAAACCCCTTGACACTGTGCAAGTGCTATCCAGCAACAGCAAAAAGCATGTCTCAATACAACTCTAAAACACAGCCCCTATCAGTTAATTTGAAGAAAATTAATTCTAACCCAGCCAAAAACAACACACCCTTTCAAACACTGAGTTATATCTTCACGGAGGATAGATTAGGAAACTCCAGAAGCTTCCATAGCGCCGTATCATTTAGTTTACCACAGATTTACTTCAGCACTTCAAAATAGTTAACTTATTTAAAGAACTATTCCAGAGAGATATATGACTGACCAATTTATTGCATGCATTGTGAAGTACATCTCATGTCCTATGAAGAAACTGTGGAAAAATGTATGACTGGAAAAAAAAGGATGGTGAAGTAAAAACAAGACTCCATAGAGAGTTAGTGTTATATAATGTAGCAACACCATCAATAGTATAGGATATATATGAGAATCAAAATTATTATATCAAAAGATTAAAATTATAAGGGCATAGAGCAAAGGGAAGGCTACTTTACCTGTCTTGGTAGATTATTTTTTTCCCACTACTATTTTGTTTTAGTGCTCTTGCATTCTTTATTTCTCTAGTTTCTTGGTCATTTAGCACAAATATAGTAAGAGTCACCAATGTCCAAGTTTCAAGTTTATCGAAGCTTTAATATAAATTATAACGTTATAATATTTACCCGAGTGGCCTTTTAGCTGGTTTTCCCCAATTCATTCCCAGTTGCTTTGCTGGCTAGTACCTATTATTTAGAAAATAATATAAAGTTCCAAGAAATAACATGCAATCTCTACTGGATGGAAAAGTAATTACTTTTTGACTATGGCCTAATTGTGCTGTTCATTTCTGCCCTGCTTTATTTGATCTGATTTGACCTTCTTATTCTGTGACCATAGAAACAACTTGAAACATGTGAGGCACAGCAGTTAAGGATGTCTTTCTCTAATTCCCTTGGCTGCTTTCTTGCTATTATTTCTTGCCATTATTTATTTAACTAGATTTTCCTCTTTTTCAGGTCTTCTAGTTTCTTGCCAGGATTTGAAGTTCTCTTTCTTGTAGTTGCTTTCATCTTTCCTCATGCTTTTCCTTACTTGGTGGTGGTTGACTCTTTAATTGGCATAAAAATAATTCTTCCAAACATCTACAGTCAATGACCATTGCCTCTTCTTCGATGCACCAAAGTCTCATATAAAATGTTTTTTTTTCTGCTTTGATATCTGTAAATAATATTTGTTACCCAAGTAAACAATAGTGACTTGTCCCTCCCGGACTTGGCTCAGCTTCATGGTTCAATTAAGAACTTGGATTTAAGGGGAAATTTGATGGTGTCAAAAGCTGACAAATGTGCAAAGTCTTTGGACGACAGTAGTAGCATTCAAGATGGTCATGATAACCTGTGAAAAGAAATTTGCAAAGTAAAGCTAATACAGATAAACATAAAGTGCTATGTCTAGGGAGAGGGAAGAATGAAATAAAAAAGAACAAATATGAAAAAGGAACTAAATAGCTGGTGATTAATATACAAAAAAAGAAGGCAGGAGGTGACTTTGTATCATATCTATTGTACCTGAATAAGACAATAACACTTTGCCTACATATGCAGTCAGGAGAAGTTCTGTGGATTCTGGTATATATGCCTGCCACCTGCAAATACACATTAGGATGGGACCCACATGCACACAAGCATCTACATCCCAGGAGTTCTGGCTCCATACGTAGACAGGGTGTCTGTGCCACGCTGCTCTTCGAGGCATGGTGACGTCAGGACCCTCTTGTATCCTACAGCAAGCTCTCACCAAATACAAAATCTTCTAGCACCCATTGTGCAACTACCGCAAAAGAAGAAAGAAAATCCTGTTCAGGAATATACTGATTGGAGTATTGTGGCCATGAAAGGGGCAGTTAATTATTTATTTCCTGTTAGTATTTAAGTTTCATCAGCCCAAACTTCATCTTCAAATGCAGTTATCACACTTCAAGAAAAACTGGCAAGAGTCCATAAAACAGTATCAAAAAGAAAAGAGGTTGGATAGCTGTCATGTGGTGATGGGGATGGAGTTTGCTTAGTCTAAAATAGGAAAGAGTAAAGAGGGACATAATTACATTAACTTCTAATGTGTAAAAGATGCTATGAAGATGGTGGTGATTAATTGATCTAAATAACCCACTGACAGAAAGATGTGAAACATCTTTCTTCACAATTTCTGAGGGAAAAAAATTGCTCTAAGAACCAAAAGAGGCTGGAATAGGCTTCCTAGAGAGACAGTGGACATTAGCGGATAGGGTTTAGGACAACGCATGCCACTGTGTAGGTCTTGCCGCTCTACAGTAGGATGTACCAACAAAATCTCTTCCAGCTCAATAAATGAAAAAAAAGACAGTGTCATACAGTACCAAGATATTGTATTACTTGGCACTAGGATTGCATTATTTGTCTTCCAGGCAAGAAGACAATACAGTGTCACATGGAGCAGTGGTTTTATGGATGTTTCTGATCACTGCATTACAGAAAAACAGTGATGGAAAGGACCTCAAAGTACCTTTTGCTCCAGCCCTTTAAACTGGAGAAGGTTCAAATATCTCTGCTTGTCCAGAATTGATGAAGAGCAATGTGTTATTTGCAATTCTAGATTGATTCATTCTTACAATTTGGACTTTATTGTAAATTCATTTTCGTTCTTCAATTAAAAAAAAAAGTAAATCTTTATTTAGCTTTGAGAGTAAGTCACATTTCTGGGAAAGTTACCTTATTATAGTAAAAATTAGCCTTGGTCTTGCATTTCTGACATTTTCATAACTTCATTAAAAATATTTCAATTATTTATTTTTGACATGATTTTTTAACACCTCCCTGCCAATGAAAGGCCAATTGCTTAAATGATTTTTTTAAAACTCTGTAAAATATTTTTGTCAGATATTGCCTTGGTAGAAAAAAAATTGAAATCAGGAATTTCAATTTCAATGAGACAGTAAAATCAGAGAAGTTTTTTATTAAAATTATTTTCTTTTTTTTGCCACTCTATTTTGTTTGTTTCTGCAATAATTTATGTTGTAAATATTTTTTAATCATGTTCACCAAATTTAGCGACTAGATTGTACCACTGAAGATCATGGAAACAAAATCTTTTAAACTTATCGGTAAAGATGCCTCCAGCATCTGCTAGTAGTTGAATACTATGTTAAAGGATTTGATTTTATGAGGATTTCTGTGAGATAAGTAAGGATTTGAATTTACATCAGGTTACTCTGGAGAAACTACCTTTCATGTATGCTTCCCCTAAGCAAAAGGAAAGGTGGTTTACTGCGATCATCATCATAAGCAACTTTTCTTGCAATTATCATGGCCTGTGAATGTTTAGAGGACCTGTTTTAAGACAATTCCTGCCCCAAAACCAATATTATGAATGCACACTCTGGCTTGTTTTGCAATGAACCCCTTATGTAACTATGATTTAAAAATAGAAGTTTACCTATAGGGACCATCTCTGAACTAAGCTGGTGGAGCAATAGCAACGTTTTTTGATGCTGTTGAGAGCCCTTGGTGCTTTCTGCCATCAAAGTATAGAGTAGTGCTCTCTGGAGAAGTGGCCTGTGTTTGTGTGTATGGTTGTGTGTGTGTAAGAGAGAGAGAAACATAGAAAAACAGAGAAAGAGAGAAAAAGAGATAAAGACAGGAAGAAAGTAAGAAAAAGGAAAAAAAAGAAAAAAAGAGAGGAATAGAAGGGAACAATAAAGAGATAAAGAGAGGAAGAAAGAAAGAAAATAGGAAGAAAAGAAAGGAAGAAGGAAAAAAATGAAGAAGGATAGAGAAGATAAGTAAAAAAGGGAGAAAAAAAAGAAAAAGATAAATAAACCCTTAAATGTTTTGCAGGCTTAGTTGTTCCAGCAGTACTTACTAGAACCCACACCAAGAGCTGTTTTGGGTCCTGGGGCAAATAAATTCTTCTCCCCCTCATTCCTCACCTGGTAAAGCACCTGGGTGGTCCTACCATGAAACTCCTCTCTCCCCAGTGCCCTCCTCCTTTCCTGCTTTCACTGTTGCTCAGCAAACCTAAATATGGAGCAGCAGTGGCTGCCAAGAAGTGAGAGAGACTGAGCCA
The DNA here is from genome assembly GCA_013399855.1 of Oxyruncus cristatus. Classification (NCBI taxonomy): domain Eukaryota; kingdom Metazoa; phylum Chordata; class Aves; order Passeriformes; family Cotingidae; genus Oxyruncus; species Oxyruncus cristatus. The sequence continues at coordinate 3,153,411 of VXAY01007342.1, forward strand.
AGCAGAGGAGAGGGATGCAGCCAGAAGAGCAATTGTATTCCCTCTGGTCCCAGTCTCTGCCAAGGGGAGCTGCCCCCCTCCTCCTGTGCCATTTAGCCCCACCATGCCTTGCCTCAGCTGGCCCTACGCAGCGATGCGTTCTCTAGCTGGTGTTGGCATATCTTCATTGGCATTTTCACAGTTTGCCTTACATTCGCACCGCACTTGCAGTGGGCCTGAAAATAAGGGCTTGGTCTAATTACAGTGGCAGGTTGTTTTGTCCATCTGTGTGGGAGTGCAGCACATCTGCTCAAGTTCAGCCAGCACCACTTTGTGGGTTCACTGGGGAGCCCAGTGAACCACGTGAAGAAATCCCATCACCTTTCTGTGCCCTCCCCTCTTTCTCTTTTTGGTAGAGGACTAAATGGTGTGCCTCCTGGCTTACACAAATTTTCCAGAACAGAATCCCCTCTCTCCTGGAGATCGTGTTCTCGATTTGTGAACTTGAAATTAAGTTTTTTAATCTGCAGAGGTCTGTTAGACTGGAAAAAGTTTAATACTGTTACATTTTAGCATGTTGCAAATAATGATTTATATAACTGAAAAAAAGCCGTTTTGTTCAACAAGGTTTCATTACACTGTAAAAAGACTGATCATGATATTGCCATTAGCCCAGTCACACTGGAAAAGCTTGAGAATGGTGCCTGTGAGGGAGAATGCTGAAAACATCCTCCTCTTTCTTCCTAAAGAATGAAGGATATATTGATTTGTTTTTTTTAAATTAAACTGCCATATTCTACAAAACATAAGCTTCTCCAAGACGAGATGTTAATCTATATCTAATACATGTATAAGGTTAAATATGGCGTAAGAGGCAATAGACATTACTGCAGTTCTCTGGTTCACTGCTTTAAGGGAGAGAAACTTAGCCCAAATCTAATTTTACAAGGAAATTAGTGTAAGAAGGGATGCAATAGAAAGGATATAATAGGACATGGTATTTAAAAATTCCATGCTCAGATGGATAATAAGCACTTAAAAATTACATCTGGCCACTGAGAAATGTGCACTTACTCCAGAGTAACCACTGCTCTTTAATAATCACTAGCCAGAACATTTAATAACTGACAATTTGATTTTTAGTATTAAGGTGACTTTGGTTTGAATATATCTAATGCCAAATGATCTAAAAGAATTTTTTAAAATAAAACTGTGTATTTCTGACTTGAAAGAAGTCAAATACTAGACTTTTCCTGAGCTGCATTAGGATAATCAGCTTTTGAGGATGGTGAAGAAAATACCTTAATACCCAAATAGTATGGCTGAAAAGCAAACATTGATACTTTCTGTGAAGCAGGATATGAAATGAAAGACAAAATAGATTTCTATTGCACTGTGTCTCATGTATTTTTACAAGACTGACATAGGGCTGATCTGCTGTTTAAGGCACAAGCTGAAAATCATCACAAAAATGGGAAAAGACAGCTCATTTACTTTGCTGAGAACACGAGCATTCAACATAACATGAGAAGAAAATTGCTAAATGATTAAAAGAAATCCATGATACATTGGGTCCAGGTTTACAAGTAAGCTTGTGTCTGTTGACCTGAACTGGTGGTCTGAGGGTGACTAGATCAAACACGATAGTATAAACCAAGATTTCAAAGAGCCACAAAGACCGGTGGTCTCTCAGAGCTACTGCTTGTTGGATTCAGTAGCACAGTTCCCATTGATAGAAGGACTGGCATGTGCAGGACAAGTCAGTAACAAAAGGACCCACCTTTTTGCAAATTTAGGACAGACATTTGCTATGTAGGAGAAGTTTGACTTGCTAGCTGAATTGTTGCAGAGGGATTTGAATTCACAGGCTGAAAAAAAAGATAAAAGTATTAAGTTGTTTTGCACGCTGTGACAGATTAAGGGTAATCTTTTGAAAAGCTCCTACATCTTATTTTCAGAAGAGTCACCGAGGTGTTTAAAGGGGCTTTGGATCAGTGCCTCAGTTAACCGGTGTCTGATTTTCCCTGTCAGTTGCTCCAACAGAGTCCTATGGCAGCCTGCAAGCTGTCTTCCTTGAGGAATCACTTTCTGACTCGCATTTTAGCAGCTATGCATAATGGAGGATTGTACTCTGCACTCGAGGGACTAAACTGTGGTATTTGTTCTGGTAGTCTCTGCAAGTGGTACCAAATCAGTGTGGTTTACAACAGGTCCTCTTGGCCCACATGAGCTACCAGGTGTCTGTAAGTACTGAGGCTGGAGCAGATGCTTCTGCGGTGTGTCATTCACCCTGTTGCACTGTTGCATGAAACACTGTGAACACTAGGTTAACAATGAAGTTATGACACTGCTCTTTCTCTGTTCCTTGTCTTACTTTCGGTCCCTCTTTTCTTGGCATGTTTAGGCACCTTCAGTGAAATGCAAAGATATTCTGCAAGAATAACATATCCATTGACATATATAAAGCAGTTGTTAACAAACTAGCACGCACAAAAGGTAGCTAGGAATCACTAAGTGTTAAGCTAACCACTTCTGTGCTCATCACCCTGATGAATGAGTCAACCAAAGGGTTGCTGCTGCCTGGACCAGTGTTTGCCAGGAAGGCCCTCACAGCTCTCAGAAGCCCCACAGCACCAGAGAAGTGCCACTCTCTCCACCAGTGGAGACAGTCAGCCTGGGACTCCTATCTGGTACCTCACCACACTAATCCTATTCCCGTTTATACTCGTGTTTTCCCTCCTGAATCCTTGAGTTATAGATGATCCCACCTAAGCAAGTTCAACCTTGTCTGTAATTTTGGCCTTATCTCTGTTCAGTCATTCTCACAGCTTTTTCTCAGCAGAACAAGGCAGGGGTCAGGGGAAAGCTTGCTGTGGGAGCTACAGATAGAGTGTAAACCCTACAGCACAGAAAACAGAAACTGCTACAATGAAATAATTGCACTAAAAGAGTGGAGTTCCTAATATTTTTTTCTTCTTCTACACTGTTTATGCGTCGTATTACACTCTTGGGATTTCTCTTTTTAGTGCTAGCCTTTGTTTTGACTGTTGTCCTCAGAAGACAAATTTTTGTTTCTCTTCATTTGTAAAAGTGTATCAAATGTGTACTTTCCAAACAGGGTTGAAACGAGCAGGTAGCAGCTTCTTTGCTCCATATTCTAAGCGCTCTTTCTGATTATATTTCCTCTCTGAAGACTCTCCCAAGGTCATACCTACACTGTTTGCCCATAGCTTTCTGAGTGCTTATACTTCTGTTTCTGAGCATAACTCAAACAGCACCACCAATCCTATCTAAAAAACCCTTTCTTGGTCTAAAGTTCACCCCCAACTTACTACAGGCCAGCTGATTTGTGGTAACTCCCATGGCCATTATAATGTAATTCATATTAGCACAGCTGCCAGGGAAAGAGGAGAAATCAACATATAGCAGTGAAAAGTGGCTGACTTAAGTCATGGACTGTTACTGAAGATTCACCAAAGCATGTAATTTTTTAAATCCAAATTAGTTTTTTAATGTGCTTATGCTTTTAGCTACTTATCAGCCTCTGCGTTGAATGGCACTATCCAAAGCTTTAGCTTTACTCCAAATAACAGTCATAATTTCTTCCACATGCATCCTTTTCATGAATGAAGAGTAGCCACCTTCATCATTTTGCTCTGTCTAAGCCTAACCTATCAGCCTTAGTTATCAGTACTAATAGTACTTATGCAAACAGGAAGATTGAATCCAAGAGGTAATGGCTTCTGTGACTTCTATACAATTTACTGTAGACAGTATAAGTAAAATCAGATCTGTAAAAAACATATTAATGCACTTGCTTTTGTGTGTTCTGTCAAAATTTTTTCTTGAAGATATACTTTCTGAAGCAGCCTTTGCATTGAGGATGAAAATGTGGTATGCAAGGCCTGTAAAAAGAAGAGGAAAAGAATACAAAAGAATTAATTGAGAGGAAAGGAATAAACTGAAATAAAAAGCATACCACTGAGGCTTCTCATGACAGGCAATCAGACAGAGAGGCTGAGTCCATCTGAAACTTGTAGGTGTCTCAGGAATTGAGCCAGTGCAATTCTCTACAGGTCAGCAGGGGATAATAAGAAAATCTGTCAAAATTGAGAGAAGAGTCAACTTTCTAGACCACAGATCTGATCTGAGCAGAGCTGAGAGACAAAAAGTTCAAAAGGTTAATGCTGCTATGCTTATTTAAGTGAACGTTAACACTGTTGTGAGAAAACAGATGGAGAAGAACTGGGGGAATTATTTGGGTTTATAAAACAGTGAGCAAAACGACAGACATCTTATGCACAGAAGCTTGTCACAGTGAAAGTGTAAGCTGAGGTCTTCTTTCTCTTTTGCTTACAAGTAGTTTGGATTAATGGCCTTCCAATCATCATAATTATGTGCTCCTATTTAAGAAATCAGGGGGGAAACATCTGGGTTTTACATAACATTCACCATCATGTCTTTCATCAGATAAATTAACAGCTTTGTTTTGCAGTGGCTGTAGAAAGAGACAAAAACATTGGAGCACAATGGTACTTACCATTTTTCTGTCAAGATGGAGTCACTATTAGGGATGCTGCTATCAGTGATGATCAATGCGAAGCAGACATATTTACTGGGAGTCTGTTCCAACACAATACAAGGGAACAAATAGCAAGGTGGGGCCATTTTGTGGATAGATTACAACCTATTGCTCATGACCTGCCTTTATTACATCCCTTTCTTTCCATCTGAAGAGAATAGAAACCCAAATAACAGCGGTTTCTGTTGCTCTGATGACAGCTTGAGAAAAAGTAATAAGGAATTCCTACAGCTATAAAAACAGAGTGAAGAAAGGGTGCCAAGTTACCCTTGGAGCTGTCAGTCTTTGCAAGGCTCTTTTCTTTTCACTTGCTTTTGTATAATACTTTATGGCTAAACAGCTATTTTTATAGCCAGATGAGGACATAACTCATCCTTTGAGGAGTCTTGGAGAATTGGCGAAGGATTTCTGGTAAAACTTCAGATGGCAAGTCTTATTTCTCATCTGCTTAGATACTGTGTATCTTGAATTTTCAGGCATCTGAAATCATGGATTACCTCATACTTATTGGACCTGCTGTTTGGGCTTGAGCTATGTCCAATTTGAACAAACAATGAAGCCCAAAAAGTGTTTTTTACAATAATTTTTCTTCAAAAAACAAGGCAACAACCTGAATACTACTACACTGAGTTGCAATACATGAATACATTGGTTTTGAAAGCAGTGCCATTTCATATTCTTCGTTCTCTTACATCGTATTTTAACTTTCTGTTTTCTTTTCCTTAACGCAAAAAAACCCCCAGAACTGGATGAATATTGAACAACAGTATTCATGAACATTCACAGGAATTTGAAATGACTGTTTGATCTCTCCATATCAAGGCCCCTTGTTATCTGCTGCTCCTGCGGTTTCAGACAGAAAGTTTTTTGTTCCTGAGGAGGTTTGAGGAATGGCTGATTTGTGTGAATACCCGTATTTGCATGCGAACGAGGCTATTGCTTTACAAACAAGAGCGTTCATTATTCCTCTGTTTAAAAGGATACACTAACCCAATTAGTGAGCTGGAAGAAAATCCCGTGATTTAGCTAACCAATAAAATGCTCCAAGTAGGAGGCAGTGAATACTTAAACTGTGCAGTATCTGAACCCCCATGTTGGCATTTCCAAAACCTTTGAAAGTTGAACCTTCTCTTTAGGAAAATAAGAACAATTGCACTCTTCACCCCTCCCATGTGTTATTAAAAGCATACCAAAGAGAACAGGCGCTCGAAGAAGTCTGTGTGGATCTGTGTGTTTCAGATGCTTCCCCTCCTTCCAAAACATGCTTTGAACAGTGTAGAAAGCAACATAATGTTGATGCTTGAAAACAACTTATCTAACTGTTCTTGAAACAAAGAGTGGCATCACACCTCTACAGCCACCGCTCCAAGCTTTCTGCAGATTCGGGCAGATATCTGTTACATTTAAGCAACATTTATGGCATAGTCTATGAAAGAAAAGCTGAAGGACTGGGAGTGTACCTCTGCCTATTTCCTCATGTTCTGATTATAGTCAAATGAAGTCCACCTTTTCTGATGCTGACAAATATTAGTCTACTCACCTAACTTGTGCTAATACTAATTTCAGAGAGTAGATACATTAAAAAAAAAAAAAAAAGTCAAAAGAGGAATCAACGGGATCAAAAGGCATTTCACATTTTCGAGACTCAAAGCCTATTTGCAAATGATTCTCACACAGAAAATAAGTATTTGCCATGAATATTGCTGAGGGTGAATAATCCATCCAGCTATGCTAAGTAGCAACAAAAAATGAGTTCTTAAGTTATTTCTAGATAAGTTATATTACATATAAGGAGGTTTATGTGATTTAGGTTTGATCTGGAAAAGTATCAAAACTTCTGAATTTATACTCAAGTTTCCACACCTCTGGGTTCAGGGTAAAAGGGAAGATTTACAGAGCCTGGCATAAAATGAAAAAGCTTCCTAATAATCATCAGTACTCCCAACCCTTTCCACAGCTGCTATTTACCTCCACCTCCTCTTCTTTTTCTTTTTTTTTTTTTTTTTTAACTCTAAAGGATTATTTTTTCCCCCTCCTCCTAACCCCTAGGATATTTAATTAATTTTCTAAATTATGCTCTTTTTATCTCAGCTTCTTTAATAACTGTTACTTCTTTACCACACACTATTCACTTTATCTTATCATGTGGCTTCTTACATCTACTCTGCAGATGCGTTTTCAGGGCTCTTTGCAGCTCTGCCCCAACACCTCATCTTTCATCACCCCTCCTCTTTGTTCCTCTTTATAGTGCCTCCTCTTCATACCCTGTTGCTGCAGCTGAAACTATGACATTTCCAGACTGTTCCCTGGGCCTAGGAGAAAAACAAATATAAACCAGCTGAATTCCAGGCGATGATGTTGGCATGAGAATGTACACAGGCACTGTATTAAAGCATTGGTAAAACAAGACCTCCATGTCAACTATAGAAATACAACACGTAGGCCTCATTTAAGATAGGATTATACTCTGTCTCTGGAATTTAAACTTTTGATTTTTTGGCATTGACTTCTATCTTTGACCAATATTTGCCTTGGGTTTAAATCAGAGAAACTTCATGTATCTTATCTTACTTTGATGACAAAATGACCTATCTTAACATGGTGAAAAATTCAAAGACTGGTAGAAAATTTTCCTGATTTTAGAAGCTACCTACCAAAACCTGAGGTCTAGCTACAAGGCAGATACCACATAGCTCAGAGAAACAGAGGAAAATATCTCTAAGTTTATTTAATAGAGGAGGAAAAAAATAATGGAGGTTCCATATATCATTGTGTTGCTGGATTCTGTGATGTTGTCCTCAGAAGTCCCTCCTGACTTGCTTTCTTCCACAGCCCATGATATAATCACTCAGTTGTCCTGAAACATCCCTGATTGCCTGCAGTCAAATAACATAACTTGGAATTAAGGTTGAATACCTTTCATAGGACAAACAGAAAAGGATGGCTATTAGGAAGCAAATAATCTGATCTTTCCTCTTCCTTGTGTTCCCTTATCTCTTTATTCTACTTTAAAATAGCCAGAGCTCATAAGCACAGTATATTTGCTTTAAATGACTTACACTGTTTACATGTATTCCACAATTCCTTCTTTGTCTGACTAGTTTTAGGTTCTCTGCTGAAATAATGTGCCTGCATAATTTTCAGGTCAGTTTTGTCTTTAGCTCCACAAAATGCCTTTCAAATGGTTTTACTTAATAAACTTTAGTGATAAATAATGTAGTGTATGAAGTACTTAGATATCCAGCTTTTCATAGTGTCCCTGTATCTTTCAAACTTTTAAATGAAGTGAGGAGTTTAAGATTTATAAGGTAACCATGAACAGTCAGTTGTGTAAGAAAATAGTGCACAGAGCTGATGTGCCCTTACAGCTTCATTCATTCAACTTGCTTTCTCAGAAACACACAAAAGATTCTTGTTGCTTCATGATCCCATCCCTCTGAGTCAAAGTGGAATCAAGACGGGAGTGTTGGCCAATGTCTCTCCAGCCCTCAAAGTGTCCAGACAAGAAGGAAAAACTTGTTTTCCGTCCCTTCCTGAGCTTTGAAAAAAAGGCTTAAAATCTCTCCTTCCTCACCTTTGGTTAGAATGAGGTTGCTTGAGGACTTCAGCTGGCCCAAACATGACATTATACTTTTTTCTCCTTCCCCTCCTAGGTCTTCTGGAAGTTTTGGAAAAGTTAACATGACCTCTTATGAAAGTCTGTCCCAGCATATGGGAAGACACCTGTATGTGTACTGCCAGAACCACAGAGCAAAGAAGCAGGATGGGATTGCCTTGCTGAAGACTGTTCCACTCTTTTCTGTAACTGTTTATGTAAATTCCTCTGTAAGCTATTTCAGCTATTGAATGGACAAGGCTGTGTGTAGTCACTGTAAAACTCCTTTACCAGCAAAGGAGAAGTATTCTGAGATGCCTTTCTCCAGTTTCCATTTTTTTGTGTCTTTTCTGTGCTTCTGCCAGCTACAGCGTGGATCTGTACCTGTTCCTTTTGCACACCCAAAGTTCCAGGATTTCAGGCTGAGAGAAATATTTCTTCCCTCGGCATCAGCGCTTCCGCAATAAAGTAACTCTTGTAAAGCAAATGGAGGTTTTTGGCTGAGGGGGAATTGCATCCACCTTCTAAAGAGAATGAAGACGTACAAGAAACAGAATCATAGATGAAATGAATTAGCAGTTGTACTATTTTGGTCTTTAAAAAAATGGTCAAAATAAGAACAACAGAAATCCCCCAAGTATTGGCTTGATTGAAATCTCCATGTCAGCTTTAAATCAGGTAATCATCAAGTTATGGAGGACGTTGTTAAAGGAGTTCAGAAATCCCAACATTTTGTTCTGTTTATACAAACCTGGATGTTCCATTTCCTTCACTGGAAACATACAAAATGACCAACTCCCTCCTCTTTGATTTATGATCATTTGGAAATAGAGAGTTGTCTTGGTTTCAGCTGGGATAAAGATAATTTTCTTCTTAATAGCTGGTACAGTGCTGTGTTTTGTATTTAGGATGAGAATAATGTTGATAACACAGGGATGTTTTAGCTGCTGCTGAGCAGCATTTGCACAGAGTCAAGGCCTTCTCTGCCTCTCTACCCATCACCAGCAAAGAGCTGGGGGTGTACAAGCAGTTGGAAGGGGACACAGCCGAGACAGCTGACCTCAGCTGACCACAGGGACATCCCATATCATATGGCATCATGCCAAATAGTAAAACTAGAGGGGACTGTCTGGGAAGTGGCGGGCCACTGCTTGGCTGGGCATTGGATCAGAGCAATTGCATTGTGCATCACTTGTTTTGCTTCTTTAATCATTATTATTATTTTCCTTTTCTGTCCTATTCTGTCTTAATCTCAACCCACAAGTTTTACCTTTTTCCTGATTCTCTTCCCCATCTCACTGTAGGTTGTGAGCAAGTGGCTCTGTGGGGTTTAGCTGTCTGATAGGTTAAACCACAACAGGCATATAAGAGCAAGCCCTAGCATTTCTTTTGAAACAGCCCTTTTCACTTCAGTTCACTTGCAGCATAACTGGGCACTGCTCCTGACTGAAACCTTAGGGCATTTCTGAAACACTAATAAGTAACTTAATTAACAACAATGAACATTCTCTGAACATTCAGAACTGAAGCATAGTGTTAATTTCAACAAAAGAAATGAAATACTGCACTCAATGAAATACTAGCTTTGCTGGCAGTATGTTAATAGCAAAACTACTGGTGATGCCAGTGTAGGCAGGACTTTATCTGTTTTTCTAATACAGCAAGTTTTCTAATGTTAGTTTAGCTTGGGCAAAAATACTCTAGAAGTTAGAGTTGTCGTTAGTACCCGAAAGGTGACCCTAATACGTATGGAAGCCTTACTGAGGTCCTTGGAAAGTGGGTATTGATGACTTGGTCGAGGGTGATTACGTTTTGATCCATGTCCCTAACCCCAAATAAGTACTTTTTGAACAACTGTAACAAAAAGAGCTTAAAGCAGTTTACAGCAACAGCAAAAGACTCCACTGGGGAACAGCATGACATCTATCTGCTTTCTGCCACCATTCCCACAGGGCCAACTTGAAATGCCTTGGGGGAAGGACAAGCTATTCTGGCTATGCCAGCTGTTCTCCGTAGCATCATTATTCACTGGCACAGCCAAGAGTACTTCTGAAAATGCTCTAACTTGCACGAGGAATTGATTTGTATGTAGGAGCTTTCAAGAGCAGAGAAGTGGGAGGTTGTAGGGGACTGATGGAAAAGTCGTCACTCTAAGGGTCACTGAACGTTTCTCTGACACTACAGGAGTCTAGTCTTTAATGTAACACTGAAAATTGGATGAAGCATTTTATTTCCACTCCCTTGTATCAGTCATTCTTGTTTCCTGTGCAAACACAGACATTTCTGTCATTAGGCTAAAAATAAAACCTTTTGAGAACTCAAGAAACTGGTCTGCCTAGTTTTTTTCATGCAGTGGTTTTTCTGGTAGTAGCAATAACAGGATGTGCTCACCATTTCTCAGTGTAATAATCTGGTCTAGTCACTGATATAAACAACTTGCCCTTTGACATTATGATTTATTCACAGCAGGCCTAATACGAGACAGCTTAATTAACAAAAGTATTAATAAATAATTTGCAATTGTAGACATTCTCTTTCCTGTTTTAAAGTAAGTGTAATAATGTCACAAATAGAGTCCTGTGGAAATAGGTGTCTTGCACAGAGCTGACTAAGGTATATTGTTGTCACTGTTGCCTTTCCAAATAAATTTCACCTAAAAACCTTAGTGTGGTTATGGTGTTTTCTCCAGTGCATGAGCCTCAGGAGTCTAAAGTGTTGGGCAAAAGGCATGCCTACGTTTGGGGTAACTAAATACTTCTTTGCAAATTGGTCATGCTAATAACTAGAATGTGTGCACATGGAGGAGAATTAAAAAAGTTTGTAAGAGGTTGAGCGTCCACTGTCATTTCCCTCATCCCTCCCTTATTTCCTCTTTATTCAACAAACTCTCATCAAGCCTTTCATTGCCCTCCTCCCCTGCTGACTTAAGGAAGTGTTTTTGAATGGTGCTCTCTGAGTTAATTTTAGGGTTTAGGTCTGAACGGCCCACGTTTCTGTTTCCATCCTGATCAGGAAATACAAAGCCACAGTTCGTATTCATACTCAGATTTGCAAAGAACCATTTTCCCAGCACTTATTTTAAATCTTGTTCTTCTGGGAGGAAAAAGCCCTTCCAGTTTGAAATCAAGCCAAATTAGTTTCCCCTTCCTGAAGTATATCTTGTGTTTCCAGAAAAAAAAAAGTGCTGAAAGTCAGGAAAACATTAACCTACATGCAGACCTATATGGATGCTCATGTTTTGTTGAGAAAAATAGTGAGACTGCAAACAAAGTTTCTGAACCTTGTCTCACATACATTAGATTCACAAGGGGAATTTTAGTTCTACTGAAAAACTTTTACCTAAATTGTAGGAATGTATTTAGAGGAACTCATTACTATAATGAATTTTATAACATAGCATGTGACTGTAAAGAACTGCCACTTAACTCGTCTAGTCCAATCATCCTGTGGGCTGAGTATTCACTACATTTTTAAGGGTCGTGCCTTTTATATTATACTCAGGGAGTTGTAGTCAGACCATTTAAAGCAGAAATTGATGTCTAGTGAGAGACTGGATATAAGACCATGTTTTATGCGGTACAAACCAAAGGCTTGTAGGAATTTCTTTTTTACATGCATTACTTCTGTGCTAACGCATTAACAAACTGTGGTGAAATATTCATCATTTATAAATAAACATTACAAATAGTCCCACAGAACATATAAGGGAAGACTGAAATTACAGACAGAAATAGGGTTTTGTATCCCACTAGCCCAGTGCAGATACAGTCTAAGAGAGATCTTGTTGGAGCTGCAGCCCTGGAAGCCCATGTCAGGGTGCATGAGTCAACACCTATAAACTGGTTGGCAAATGCCAGAGCATGCTCCCTGCTCCCTGCAATTTTACCAAGCCAGAGGGAGAAAAATCTGGATACAACTTTAGTCTAGGGATGAAACATGGTAGCTTTGATTCTTTGTGCTCATGCCAACTCCGTGACTGTTATTTTCTGGGACATGCTAACTTCAGTGGAGTTGGCTGAGCACATAGTTTGTGGAAAATCAGGTCTGCTGCTCCCATGAGAGTTGGAATAGATGACTAACCTTCTACAGCTTATACCACTTGAGGGAACAATTCATGGAGTATGGGATATGAGAGATTTATTTGGAAACCATATGGAAATATTTAGGTGTTGTATTGGTGGGTCTGGGATTAAAGTAACAAAATATGATACTCCATATTTGTTGGTTGTATGGTGCTGAAGTGGAGGGTTCACCTTTCTATGGATTCATTCAAAAGTGTTCAGAGGTTTTTTTCCAGCACTAGGGTGTGTTAGGGACCAAACATTTACAAGAGAAATGAATTTACACACGGTTCAGTTGAAAAGGCTGGTTTTCATGAAAAGAGCAAACAACAACAAAGTAAAGATTTGGCCTAGAGTACTGGATATGAAATGGCTTAATCATTTCAGTCATTGTTGTCATGTCCCACTAAAGTAATTTTTCCAGGAACCACTTATAACTGGTAATTCTGGTAAACAGTTGTCTTATGTCCACGTAGTCTCTTTCCTTTACTGTATTGGAAACACTAAACAGGTGTGATTTGGTGCCATATTAGATATGAAAATCTGATCTCACACTGACTGATCAGCTTGAGGAGTGATTAAGCACTGCTGGAAGAACCCAAGGAAGAATCCAGTCTATGGTCTCACTCAGAGCCTCTGGAAGGGCACAGTGAAAAGCTAGTCCCCTTTCCCATGAGTTGGCATCACACAGCTTTATCTACTGGGGTTTCTATGTAACATACCACACGAGTTCCTGTGTGAAACCTCACAGTAGCTTTGCCTGTAGGTAAAAGCAATGTCAGTTTTCCTTGTAGAGATTGCAGCTGAGTTCACTGCAGAAATTTAATAAAGAATGATGATCTGGGAGGTTGCTTCTGTTCTTTGAGCACCTGTAAAAGATAATTAATTGTTCCCCCCCGAAATATTTTTTAAAAATATTTTCTCACCTTCCTTTTTCCACCTGTCTCCTCTGAGACTACATCTGAACTTAGAATTTGTCACAAATTGTAGATTGTGGAAATGCCTTACCTGCTGCCACACAACAGCATTTTTTGGAAGAGAAAATTGGAAAAGAACTTAGATTCTAAAGTAAAATGTACAGACCTACATCATAAACTGTATCAGACATTCTCTCTCTAGATTTTTCCTTTATCTTTAATATTACAGAAAGGAATATAATCAGATAATATTCTTAAGTACCTCTAATGAGCACAGGAGACAGACAGAAGGGTCAGTTTGGACAGTGTTGCCCAAATTTCAGCTATATGGAGCCCCGAGGCCACAGGGGCCTAATTTTCCCTGGAATAGAAGGAAAAGTTAGTGTGATATTTCTTGAGGGTAATGTACGTGTTGATACATGCTAAGGAGCCCTTTGGTAATAGTGTTATGAGTCTTCCAGGATGACAGATTAGAAAGGTGTTGATTGTTGTCGGTGGCCCTAGGCCAATGAGGACTACATGATCAGCATCCCCAGTGAACTTGTACCTTGCACTTTAGCTGTAAAGTACTTGTCTTTGGCTGAGAATTCAGAATAAAGAGAAGGATGTTAAAAATAGCAAAAGACTGTCAGGTGGGGAAGAGAGGATCAAGTAAAAGGGTAAATGAGACTTATGAATGAATAGTGTTTCCTCAAACAGTCTAGGTTACTTGGCCATATCTGTGGTGAGAAGCTGATATTCAGGTCTGAGTCTTTCCTATGAGGGGACTCCATGGAGCAAGTCTTGGTCCTGCTGCTCTGTCAAAAAACATTAAAGCAACTCCAAAATCCTAAAAAGCATGGAGCTGCTTGTGACCTGGAACAGTGACTCACAAGAGAGGAAGGTACCAGTGCTAAGGCAGCATGTTGGGCACGTCAGCTGGTGAAGGAACTTGTTGGCATTGCACCCCAGCTGGTGCAGATACTTAGCCTTTTAAAATTCAATGGAGGTGCTGTAACACTTAATGCATGCTGCATCTCCAAAATTGCTGGGATCTGCCTTTTTTTTCCTGCAAATAGCAGCACTTGCCCTAAAAGTGAAGAAAGATTCTGTTTTATGAAAGTATTTCTGATACATAGCAATCCGCGGACAACTCCAAGGGTGCTATGCTTAGGGAATGAGACTCCTGAGGACCCTACTATAGCTAATACAACTGTCTGGGGAAGTATTCAAAACATGTGTCATAAAATAAACATCTCCTTCTGACACAAAAACTTTTCTACTGCTGCAGTTTTTTTTCACAGGAACACTGTCTTCTAGGTTTAATCCCTTAAGACTTTAACAAATTTTATTGGTGTTCAGGTGAGGTTTTTTGTTTGTTGGTTGTTTGTTTGTTTTTCCATTTTCTTTCCTGTTTTCTACAGCTTTTCAAGAGCATTGTCTTTGGTCTTAGCTTGCGTTTTATAGCAGAAACCAGGTGATGTCTATTAATTGTTAACTGGTCACAAATGAAGAGGACCTATTAATTGTCTGGGCCTTACAAGGGCTTCTTACTACTAGGAGGAGCAAGCTGGCTTTTACAATGTTGTTTCCATCTTTATCATGTGTTTGGCTGATTATGACTGTATGCTGTAAATATGGTAGGCATATGTGCTTATTTCCCCTATGAGTCATGGAAGAACACATGTGCATACTGAATGTGCTGCTATTGGCAATTTTTATGTGAGTGTTCTATTTTCTTTATTAGGACAAGATATGTTATACTAGATTGCAGTACGCAGGTATTTATTTATGTACAGATGTCTGTCTCTAGGTATTCAAATTTTTTTCAAACTTTTTTGGTAGGTCCCTGTTTTGTGTCGGACAAACTTTAATTCTAAACCAAAGCATACAATCCTTCAAATGCCACTTAAAAGAATCAATGATCCTTGTTTCTCTAGTGATGCTGGCTTTACAATTCTCCATTAAATAGATTAATGCATTTCCATCACAATGTTATTCTTACTTTATTGCAAAATTAATTGTGAGTCCATATTTTCTGAAAATTACATAAACTGATAAAGGAAAATCAAACTTAGCCTTTTATGTTTCTTTCATATTTAAAGGAAAGTACCTTGTTAAGATCTGCAATAAATATTAAATATTCAAATGCTTCTACTGTAAGAGGAGCTCTAGGAAGTCTCTTTCTTTTAGAGAAATCAAGTTTCTCTAAGCCATAGAAAGCTCCAAGACTATTACTGAGTGACTACAAAATCCAGTTATTTCAACTGAATTGCAGTTCTCAGGGTTTGACTTAACTGTGTCTGCATGTTACAAATCATACGGTATGCACAATGGAAGCAAAAAAAAAAAATCAGTAACCTTAGAGAAGTAAATTTCTATGAACAAGCTGGTGTTAATAGTGCTATACAAATTAACTTTCTGAGTGCTGCCCTTTACAGCTATGAAAAAAAATAAAGAAAAAACAAAACAAAACGAACCAACCAAACAACTAACATTCGCAGAAAAATGTCAGTATAAACTCCCCTTATTAACCTGGCTGTCACTAACATTTCCCCCCTGGGTCTCTTTGGCTCTAACCCACCAGAGAGTGGTTCCCACTGTAATCATCAGCAGTGAGGAATTGAGCCGCAATGAATCAGGTGAGCTTCAACAGGGTTCTAGCACTTATGAATGTAAAAGGTCACCAAAATTGCTAATGCTTAATGCAGCCACATCAGTAAGGAAAGAAGAATGTTTTGAAGGAAAGCAGTAAAGTATTAAAAAAAAAAACAAATCTGAAGAGGATACTAATATTCATTAAGGGAAAATATCTCTTAACTCATTATATACTTCTGTGGTTGAAAATCTTTGATAGAAAATTTCCTTTTTTACTAAATGTAGTCTGTGTTTGATTCTGTTATTTATCTGAATTTGTCTTACCAAGTCTTGGTGTTTTTTTTCCTTGTTTTTAAAATTGATAAAATAAGCTTTATTTGTGAAAAGCAGCTGCTGATATTAATTGTTCCATTTAATTAATCGGGTATTTAAGGTTTGGTATAACCTAATCTGCCAAGAAAATTTTTTTATCTGTGAAGTTTCCTGATGTAAAATACCCCTTTCACTTTTGTTAACAGTTGTCAGATAAAGGAGGGTAGTTTCTTATCCATGACATTTATAAAATACTAATTCTGTCCTCTTATTTCATATAAGATTTCATTTATATTTACTTAGTACAAAGTTTGTATGCAATTATAATAATTAGAAATAAAACAGGTAAGGAACTTGTTAGTCTATCATTTATTCTATAAATTATGTAGAAATGGATCAAACAAGTGAAATGAAAATATTTACTGTTGAACATACTTTTAATTTTTTGTTTAACTTATAAACAACGTACGCAAAGAAAAGTAGAAAGGGGAAAGAGAATTGGAAAGGCAATTGGAAGACAAAGTGATTTCTTAGGTCAGATTTTTGTTGTATATATAAAATGTAAATTGAGAAATGCAGAGGCTTATAATAGCTTGAATTACAGGAGCCTCTCCCTCTTTTTGTTGAGCCCTGTGTGTTTAAGGGACTTGCTGGCTTTTCATGGTGTTTAGAAGTTGTTAAATGAGTTAAAAAACCCTGTAAAAACCTTCCACCAAACTATCTTGCTTATTTGCAAGGATCAAGGAAGGATTTTGTTTGTTTATTTTTTGAGAGATGGATTGAAAGATTTTGAAAGGCAGTCAGAATGGTTTGGAGTACTGAGGAGATCCTTAATAGCTGATAGTTCAAGAAATGCTTCATCAGACAGGGCTGGCAGGCATCTCTTCACTCCTTTGAACCTTCAATGTTGATAAGGAGGTTTTAAAAGTTGTTATTTGTAGGAAAATTTGTTTTTAATGTATCTGATTTATAGGTAGGGAATTTTCAGTATGGGGCACATAATAGTAAATGACTGTGTCTTCATTTGAACAAAGGACTAATATCAAATTCATTAAGATCTGCCTTTCAGCAATTTTCTTCACAAATCCAGTGGGAAAAAAAAATCTCTGGAGTCACTTAGAAAACTGTCAGTAGTAGATTGCATGTGTATGTGTGAAACCAGCAAATGATTCATTGGAACTTTGTGAGAAATGATCAAATATTTTGAAAGATCTTGTTAGTAGCAATCCAAGTAGAAATGGAGAAAAGGATGGTGTGTCCATATTTCACCAGCAAGGCAGATTGTGACTTTACAGAGCATTAAGATGTTTCAAGTTCTTTCTAAGTTTTTTCTTGGATGAAGCAAATGGCTGGATCCTGGAATACTTCGCTGAAGGTTGCTTTTGTCAAACAGAGTAGAAATAAGAGAAGGCTGACCTCACTCTTTACTTACAGAAAGTTTTATATTCTCTAGGATTATATATTTAGAACACTTTGTGTAACAGGCCAGGCACTAACATTATGAAGTCACCAAGTGTACATGTATAGTGCTTCCAGCCAACAGCAAGAGGTGGACTAAAGTTTTTTTGGAGACCAAATCAGTAACTGAAAATTGATATTTTCCTCTCTCACTCCCTTTCCCTCCTAGAAAATGGCAGAGGGTCTGATGGTTAGAGGCAGAAACCCCCAAGCAAACTGCTGTTATCTGATAGAAATAATCGAACAAGATAGTTTTTGTCTGGTAACTTACAAACCTCACATACTTCAGTCATTTAGTCACTTACTTCTTCCATCACACTCTTATCTCTGTTTTATTATGCTTTATCTTTTTCACAAGCCATTCTGGGTCTAAGTCTGTAACATATTTACACTGGGCTAGTTTAACAAGATAATTCTTTTTCTGCAAATACCTGCATAGTGCATCTTGTCCTTCTATGTGACAATATTTGTAAAAAATTTTTTTTTTCCTTAGAAGACCATGTTAAATAGATCTATAAAATTTAAGCTGAAGCCTTCTCATCCACATGCTGAACATATGTATTTCATCTACAAGACAAGTAGGACCTGGGATGTGAATAGCAAAGAAGAATTTGACCTTTGTTTTTTTTGTGAGTATGACCTGGAGGAGAATTTTTTATCTCTGCACTAAATGTATAAAAAAATGTAAACTGGAATTGGTGCTATTGATTTCGTTCTGGTATTTGTTTCTTTGCACACCTGTTACAGTGTCCATGACTTTTGGGATTTTTAGAACAGATGCATTTTTTTTACTTAAAGATGTGAGTGTGGGAGAACTGCAGAGCTGTGGTCATTTCCATTATACTTAGAGGCCTTTGCTGTCACTGAGGTTAAACGGAGAGGTCCAAGTTAAAGCACTTGTCTGTTAAACTTTGCATGACACAAAACATATTACTCAACCTGTGAGAAAACCGAGGAAAAGAAACACAAAGTTCAAAGTGAATAACCAATGCTAGGACAAGGAGAAAAGTAGGTACGTAGCTGGTGGCAGTATAGGTAAGAAAGCGTCTTGAACAGATCTGAGTAAAACAATTTTGAGGAAATAGCAGTACCTTTCACCGATAACAGTATAGAAACAAAAGTCTCTGAGGATGGACTATTTCTGAGGTAATGATTGAAGGGAAGGCCTGCCTCAAAGCTGTGAAAGCCCTTTTGTTTTTCAAGCAGTGTGCGATCTTTCAAACCACTGCTCTGATAAGCTGGGAAGGACTGACTGGTGAGATTGACTTTACTGGCCCTTGGTGAACTCCCAGTCTGGGGTTCAGCGGTGAATCTTCCTTCACTATCTCAAGGGCATACCCAATTTACACAATCTATCTCCTTCTATACAACTTCCACTGGAGTCAATCGGAGCTGTGTGCCTGAAGTCAAGGGCAGAATTTGGCTCAGAGAGAGTATAACAGCTTCAGTGCTTTGCCAAATGAAACACATTTAGAGTCTGACATGCACAGTTGGATGCAGTAAGTAAAAAATCAGTTTTACTGGATACAAGGCTTCACTGACTAGTGCTACTTCCCTCTTATCATTGTTAAAAGATGTGCTTTATAAGAAAAACTGTGCTAGATCAAATCGGAGACTTATCTTACCTAGTGTTCATGGAGTGATACTTTATGTAGCTCCTTAGTTTCCAGTGCTTTGTGGCTAAAGACTTTCTGTGTGAGAAGCTACATTTTTGTTTAGCTCTGCATCAATTATAATGAAAGTTGTGCCAAACTTAATTGATTTCTTTGTCACAGTTCCTTGTAACACAGCTCTTTTAACTCATTCCAAATAATTTTCCCAAATTCAGCAACAGTAGCAACACCATTGACTGATAAGAGCTATACCTCATTTAAAACAGACATTCAGCTTATCTAGTCACTGCTGAACAAGTATTTTACTGCTAAGTCCCAGTATCTTAGCTCACCAGTGTCAGGAACGTGGATTCTAATGTGGCTTTTTCTTGTGAAGTTCTTCTCATAAAAAGCTGCCCTGAACAGTTAAATGACTGCCTTGTGGAAGTAGCATTTTAGTCTCTTCTGTCTTTACCACCATTACATATAGATAATTCCTATGGGATCATCTCCTCTTGTAGTTACAAATTTTAATTGAACAAAATTGTACATATGGACCAGAACTAAACTATTCACAGACTTTTATATTCTACAGAAGTCTTCCATGGGAACCATTAGTTGCGGCTGTTTGTTCTTCCCTAAAAACACAGTGGCCTACTGCTATTTCTCTAAACAAGTATCTGTAGAAAAAAATACACTGCTTTTCAATGTTAACTACATATCCCTGAAGTGATCTGGGTTTGTTTCTGGGTCGGATTTTTTTGAAGCTTTTACTGTGTTTTGATTTTCACTGTGAGGCTTCTGCTTCTTTTCCTTAGTGGTTTTTATCTTTGCTTTAACATTTATAGTTCTGTCCTCTGGTGAGAAAATCCAAATGAGCAAATCCCTTCACTAGAAATTATTTTCACTGAAATCACCAATTTATTCAGCCTCCTTAAAACAGGCAGTCTGCACACCAGTAAGGAATCTGGTCTCTCTGACCCAGTAAAGTTCAAGACTTCTGTTGATTGTTTCCTTTAAAGCAACAAGGCAAAACCCCTCATTTTTTAATTATGTGATAGTTTACAATACTTCTGTGCAGTGCAACATTAAAGGCCAGATTATTTTTCTTTAAAATTATGTCAGGACTTTTTGCAATGTTACCAGGAAGCACTTCTTTTCTACCTAGATGTTTCAAGGAAGGAACTGTCAAAAATTTCAGAGATGCAAAAGAGATTGATATAAAAAAATCAACATGAAAATGTTTTGGTTAAAACAATGGAAGATGTTTAGGATTCTTTTCCCCCTCAACATGTGGATTTTAATAACTGCTGTTTGTTGTTAATTACAGAACATACTGCACCTTCTAATAAACACATCAGAGGAGAATCAAGTTAATTTGTTATATTCCCCTTTGGATATGGTTCCCACATACACAATATTTAGACTAAATCCTGTGACTAACTTTTTTTCATTGATATCTTACGGAGGTAGGCTCTCAGCAATCTGAACTAGTAGGGGGAGTGGAGATTGAATCACTGATCATGCTCATAAACTAAAATGTCACGCTGTACATGTTTGTGAAGTTAGGTGCCTTGAATAGACCAAAGATACCTAACTCATATGCATTTCTTTGAACAATTAGATCTTAGTATTTGATACTAAAAGCCTGCCTTTATGTGAGAAAGTTTGCAGAGCTTGGAAGAATGAGAGAAGCACCTGTAAGATTAGAACATTTTGTAAGGTAGTGTCTATCACCTAGGAGGATCTTAAATATTGTATGCAGCATCTGAAATATTTCCATATAAGATTACATTATATTATGTACAACTATTAGTTAGATGGGCCACAGATGGTACTTTACAATATGTACATGTAATAAAGAGAAAGCTACCTATACGGAACAGAAATGAAATAATCAAAAGCCTGCATTTGAATAATTAAACAGTACAAAGTTATTGCAATACAAGAATATTTTAATTAACTAGAACCAATCAAAAAACCTTAAGTAAAATATAATTAATTTTATACAACTTTCAAGGGTTCTTAATAGGATAAATCTCTTGTGTGAAATATTTAGGTAATGACTATCATAAAGGAGACTGCTTTAAAGTGTAATAATGTGTTAGGAAAGAGTCTGTTTTTCTGTGTCATTTAGGAGGAAGATGTCATTATACTTGATGGTATATTCATTGTGCCTAAGGCTCAATTAGCTGTAGCTGACTTTGTATGCCAGTACTTCCACAGTACCTTCCTGCACCGTCACCGTGGTTGTCCTTAAAATATTTTATAGTTTGTTCTTTCACTTGTCTTTTTCCTTTTTTTTTTTTCTTTTCTTGACATGCTGAATACATCAGAAACAGGCTGAACTGATGAAACAAATCTGAGATAAAATCTCAGATAGACGTCTAAGAGCCTTTTACTTTTCTAAATTTTAACTGTGGCCACCCACAGAACAGAGTTTTTTTTTGTTGTTGTTGTTGTTTTGTTTGCTTGTTTGTTTGTTTTTGGTTGCTTGTTTGGGTTTTTCAAAATTTTTTATTTATTTATTCTTCTTTCTGTCTTCTGACATATTTCCAAATTTATGACTGTCTGGGTACCATAATTCCCATTAGTGAGTAAAGTTAGGGAGTATCTGCTAAGCTTTGATATGTTCATTTTCCAAAGTTATAACTGAACGTGTGCGATGTGAGAACATTGCAATCTTCTGCCATTCATTATGGGTACGTACCTTCATTTAAAATGATTTGTTAAAAATACCATAAAGTTCATTATGTTCAATAGTTAGCCATTAACTATGGCTAACTAATCTCCTTAATTTTGAAAATGCATGCAATTTATATTGCTGTTGAGTACACCCTAGTGCATAGAAAGGTCCAATTGCACACTGAAGGAGCAGATTGTCTTTGCCTTGAGGAGCTTGCCACCTGAAAATACAAAAGATATGTAGGGTTAGGGCGTATACCAGAAATGAAGGGCTCACCACACAGGAGGAGAGTGGGGATGGGAATGGTTGAGTCACACAGGAGGAATGAGCAACAGGCTGTCAGGAAACACCCTGTGAGTTCCAAACATTTTTATTTTGTTTGATAGGGGTTTGGGTAGGTGGAGATCAGTTAAATGGGAAAAAGTCAGGGAAAGGGAGGCAAGGGCATTTCAGGATGTGGAGAAGAGAGGAGGGAGCAGGCATGCAACGAAGCTGAGGGTAGAGAAAGCGAGAAGTGTGGGGGCGAGATGAATTGCAACAATCAGCAGTGAGAATGGATAATTAAAAATCATGGGTGTCTGTCAGACGTTAAGCCTCTTTTACCCTTGCTATGTCAGCTTCATTGTCAGACTGGATCCTCCCTGTAGTCTCTTCCTCATTCCAGGCTGCTTCTGTCATTGTTTAACACAGTTGTGCATGAACTGTGCATGCAGACTGAAGTCATAAAATTATACAGTGCACTTAATTGAAAGATTGAAAAATTACTTTACAGCGACAGCCTACACAATGGTTGACACTTAGGGACTGATCTTAGACAACTGTACTCAGTGAGTGTAATTTAATGTTGTAACTTTCACATATGAAACCAATGATTTTTCCTTTGGCAGGGCAAATTGTTCTTACAGCACATTAACTTTTAGGGCTGGAACGGGAACTTCTGCCTTTACCCATCCCTCTTAAAGATTCAGATAGGTAATCAGATTTCTCACTTATGCTTGAGATAAAAAGCCTGAATCTCAAAAATGGTCTGTGTGAGTGTGCGTATTTCCTTAAGTCAAATGATATATTAAATTTCCTTAATATTGAAATGGTTTGCTTGTGTGCTGAGAATTTTTATTTTTGACTTCAGAAGTGACAGTACATGATGGTAAATAAACATTCTGTTGATAAATCCTAGATCAGCTTCAAGTCTTTCATCACTGCCACCCTTCCTTTCTCGGGGAAACAAAGCACAACCAAGTTCCAATTTTATCTTTCCTCCTCGGTCACCATAACTTCTTTGAATAGAGAAGCTTATTTTTACTGAAAAGCTATATTAAACCAGAGGAGTTTGAAATGGAGGGGCTCTGTGTTCTGTAATTTCTTCAATAAAATATGATGAAAACAGCAAAGTAGATCCAAACAGCATCTAAATTGTTCGAATAGTGACACATATCATGGCTGGGCTGTATAGACTGCATGCCTGGTTATTTAAGTTCAGTTACTGGCTGCCAGAATTACACTCATGGGACCCCAACATCTTCAATCCATAATCTCATTTTCCAGTCAAAATTCAGAAAAAAATCCACCCTAAAAACATAGGAAACCCAAACAAACCATTCTCTGTATGAAGCCAAGTTTTTTTGCAATTCAATAAATTCAGGCCTTCCACACATAAGCTCAGCACTTGCATTGTCAGCACTTACTCTTTTAAGTGGAATTGGAAAAACAAAACATCAATGGAAAATCAAGCTGATTTCAATATTGTTCAACAAAGCAGGAATCAGCTGACACTGTAGGAACTTCTTATCCCATTTTCTCTGAACAGCAGGGTAGGAAATCTTCTAGTATTAAGATATTTCATTTTTTCTAAAAATTACACTGAAGACTGTGGTTTGGTGTCATTTACAAATATTTGAATTTCATAATTGTTTCCATACAGTATGGAGACAGAACACACTAGAATTCCTGACGTATTGAATATTCTTACTACTGAAGTCTCACTTTCAGCATGTAGTGTCAAACTTGCATCTCTTGATCACATATGCTGAATCTCTCACAGTAGAATAATTTTTTTTATTTATTTTTCAAACAGCTTCTCTCATGGAAGTGCAGCTAATGGCACATTATTTGCAGCCTCTATGCGGTAACACTTCGTTCAAACTAACACCTCTACCCAGAGCTCATTAAAGCAGCACTTACATACCTTCAATACAAAGGGAATAGTTGTGGGATGAGCACTGGGTGTCTGATCTCCTTTTACACAGATTATCCTTTTTTTTCGCCCCTGCTCTAGGCATTGCATGAGTGAACTTATTCCTGAAATACTGTAGCAAGAAATCTCTTCTTCTCTCTTATTAAACTGTCAAAAAACATATCTGAGAACCAGTTATTTCACCACAGTGTATTAGGAAATTTAGGAGATCATGTAGAAATTCTCACAATAAAAAAGTGCAAATGTTCATCTTCCACCAACTTAAAAATTACAGTTTCTTGTAAGCATTATTTTTTCAGTTTTGTAGAAGTAAGGTCTTTTCATTAATTAAAAACATGAGTGTTAAAAATTAATACATTTACTATAAAAATCTAATTCTGTATCTGATTTAATGAGATATGATCATATTGTCAAAAACCCTCCTGTCATTTTTAAAACAAAAGTGTTAAAGATCTCTGGTTTGCTTTTACTTTCCTTTTCTGTTCATAGCTTTACAAAATGCAAGCACCGAGTCTGAAAAAGTGAAGCAGAATCTCATTTCTGTGGAATGAACAGGCATCTCATTTCAGGAGTCAGGCAGCACTTACCAGGCATATTGGGTGAGTCTTTTGGAAAGTCTAGTTGATGACATCAGGCTTGGATCTCAAATAGTTAGATGCTTACTTTGATTAAGGCCTTACTCTACTGCCATTAAATAAATAAATTAATACAGATGTTGTTGATGACATAAATACCTAAATAAATTGAAGTTTTCTCTTTATTTTTTCTGGATCTGCATTTTACATACAGATCCTTGAACTGAGAGTCCTGGTGGGATGAGCTGGCACAAGGAGGCAGCCATAGAAGGAGATACACCTCCTCTGAAGGTGCAAACAGTTAAGTAACTGCAGCAGTAGTGTCTGTATTCTCCTGATTAATTATTCTGGCTCGCCTCCTGAGTTAAATAATGCTTCAAGGGAAAAAAGCAGGAAACCTAAATGTCCCATCCTCATGTATTTCTCAGTGAAGTGAATGCTCAGTCCATAATTAGATCCATAGGCTTGCTTGACTGCTATGATAGGACTCCTTTCTAACTGAACTAGCAGAAAAACAGTCCAGTCTCTAGCTGGGCCTACATTTGTTAAAGAAATCAAGTTCCATCCTGGTGATAGAAAGCATCATGAAGGAGAACCTAAAAGAACATCAGGTGCCATTTTGAACCATGAAGTGAATACTTAAGCTCCGCTTAAAAAAATTAGGAGCAAAGGGTAGAGAACTAATGCCAGTTTCCTCCTTGGGAGGATGTATCAAGTGAAAACCCTTAGGGGTCTCTCCTAGATCATGTGTCTTTCAACATAGCCATAATTATCTGGACAGAGAGTAAATAACAGAAAAATGGAGCTTGCTAAGAGTCATAAATTATTAAACACAACAAAAAAAGAAATTTCCTCTCTGTTAGAAGTATCTCACTGAACTGACTGAATTGGCACTTGAGTAGCAAGTTAAAACCAGTATGATAAAGCTGAGAATGGTATAGGGAAGGAAGACAGCAATGATTAAAGGTGTGGAATGACTTCAAAACAACAGGTAACTCAATAGACTAGGACTGTTCAGTTTGAGAAAGAAATTGTTTAAGTGGGATATGAATGGTTTCTGGAAAAAATCATTTGCACAGAAAACTTGTCTTGGAAAACAATTATTTTCTGTTTATACTAATGTAAGAACTAGAGGGAAACAAATGAAACTGGCAGGGGTTATGTTGAAAATGAACAAAAAGAGAGATTTCCTCCATGGTAGACAAGCTGTGGAACTCTGCACCTGAAATTGTTGTAGATATTGAAAGATTATCTGGGTTCAGAAAAGTGATTAGGCATGTGGAGAAAAATACCCATAGTATTCCACAGCAAGTAGTGGACTGTCTCAGGAAGGCTGTCTTTTGGAAGTTTACGGAGGAAGAGAAAGTCAATAAGGGAACTATAACTATATTCTGGTCCTGTTCTCTAGGCACCTGCTGTTAACCAGTTGAATGTGATACTGCAAAAGGTGGATTTTTTTCCCCTGTCCCTTTACAGCTGTTTTTAGAATATTATAGGCAAAGAATGGGCACAATTAGGTCTGCCATTATAACTCATAACAGGTCACATGCTGAGTAAGAAACCATCTAAACCATCCATACAGTGGTAAAAGCCCCATTTGACCTCAGCAGTAGCACAGTGTTTGAGTATGCAGTGGTGCTTTCACTGGAAGATGATGGACCTTAGCAGGAAACACTCAGAATCAAACAGGGTCAGGCCTCAAAGCATAATTAGGTAGGAAGCTCTTATCAGATAATCTTTTGCTTTGAACAGATTGCAAAATCTAACTCAGACAATTTGGCTGCTTTTATCTCACCAAGCAGCAAAGCAAGGACAAAGGCAGGATCAGCTCTGCGGTAGGGTTCTGCGGAGTTCATTCTTGCATCGTGTGGCTCAGAAAATGAGCTTGATCTCACTGGAGTCGAGACTGATTTGAGATCACGCTGATTGTCCTGGAGTGGAAGTGTTGCATGAGCAGGTTTTGGAATAGGTAACACTGGCCCTTTAGGAATCTTCTGCGGTGTGTAGTCCCCTTGAGAGCAGTTGAATTCCCTTCATCTGTCGCATTAACATTACAGATTTGAAATTTAAAGAAAAAAATAAATAAGAAATTCAGGCTTGATTTAAAATTAGAAAGAGAGGAAGAAAGAAAAGAAAAGAGAAAAGAGAAAAGAAAGAAAAAATCTAATTAAGTTTATGAGTGTTTTTGCAAACTGTTATTCTCCCTCCTCCAAATCTCTAGCATCGCAGGTGAAGCATTGTGTGGCTGGTATCTTGACTTACCATTCACTTTCAGGCTCTGCAGGGAGTGTCAGACCATCAGCACTGATTTTCAGAGCAAAGCTGTGAAAACAAACCGCAGCAGATTAGTTGGGCTGATGACCAGGTTATTTAGAGCTAACCACTTTGTGTGCCCTTACATCTCAAGCAAACAATTACCATTTTCCATTCTTTTATTTGTGCATGCACTTATCAAGAAAAACAGTGTTTGCAAGGGGACGTTTTATTAAATAGGGTGATTCATTTAAGAAGTGTTTCTTTGGCTCTAGAATGCCAATATATTCAGCTCCTTAATTAAGAAGGTAAACAACACAAAAGACAAATATCAAAATGCTAGTTATTTGAAATACCTGTTTGTCTGAAAGAGAAATTAAAGGCAGCTGTAGAAGTGTTGGAGCCTGATTCTGTAGTTTTGAACAATAGCTCTTATAGTAATAGCTTGGTTGTTTACTGTAAGGTCACTCAAAAGTGAGTGTCATTTTGTGAAAAGTAGTATTGTTGTATAGCCTTTAAAATTAAGATATAAAAAAATGAGATAGATACTTCAAAGCTGAACATTTTCCCCTCCATTTATTTTTTCTCACCTTCCAGAAATGTTTAAAAGTGATTTGTCAGCTTGATTTGTCCCCTTTTTATAACTTAATATGTTAGTGGTTAGAAGTAATGGCAGATGAATGAAGCAGAGCAGTCATTTCCAGGGTGAAATCACAGGGAATTAAAGAATTGTTACACAGCTTTTATTAAAGGCACCAGAGATCATATTCCCTTAAAAAAGAACACTATGCAATGTGATTTGAAAATCACTTTCATTTTTTTGGGACATTTAGAACTACAGCACTTTCTAAAGGGTTGTCATTCGTTCTTAAGAATTGAGATTTGGCATCCACTTTTTATTTAGTGCAGCAGCAGAAAACATTGAGCTTGCCCTGGCTTTGTTGTGAATGAGTAGATGCTGTCAAGTTACTAATGCTTCAAGAAATTCTCTGAGTTATTTATTCTGCTTTTGTTGCTTTAAGGCTTATACTCTTTATATATTTTTTTTTTCTCTGGGGTTTCTGTTGAATTTGTATAGACAGTACTTGTTCATAACTATCCATGGAAAACCTTGGCTCATATCATTATTAATTGCTCTCAGGAACAGTGTGATTTGCTATTACCACACACATATATGCTGCAATGTTAATATTTGTGACAAGCCTGACTCAAGATTAATAATTTGCATCTGGTCCAAGTGATTGATTTCAAGCTACCCTGAAGAATGGAGAAGAAAATGAAATCCTATCAAATCCTTATCTCAAACTCTGTAGAAATGGTAGGTTTGTCTTCTCTGTGCAGAAAAATTGGCATAACAAAATGCAAAAAGATCCACAAGAAATGTGTGCCAGCACTAGAGATCCCATTTTATCCTTTTCCCATTTTGAAGAATTAATTTTAATCTTTTGAACAGAGTAGGCAAACAGGAAGGAGAGATTTCAACAGGAAGAACGGCGTTAAAGAGGTGTATTGAAATCCATTCCTACGCTGCATAAATATCACTGAGGTTAATTCCTCCATTTTTTCAGACATTCCTCACTCAAGTTATTTTTACTCATCAAATTTACACTTCATACCTTTAAAGAAAGGTTGAATAAAAGACTCTTGCTCAAGGCTGTCTTAATGAACCTGAGATGCAAAGTCTAATTTTAAAAGGTAGATACTTTGACAGCACTTTCAAAGCCAATCCCCTACACACAGTCCTAGCTCAAAGCAAATGCTCCAGGAATAACTTGTTTATTGTTTATATAGAAGCTGACTTCAAACTATTACTCCTGGGGTGGAGAGCAGCTGAAATAGGAAGAACATGCATTAGTTTTCTCTCTTTCCAATGAGATTATCTCAAAGATATTTCTCCCCTTCTCCTTCTTTGCCCTTTTCACATAAAGCAGAACTAAGCACAGCTGTTTGGGAGCAGGAAAGGTGAAAACTCATCTTTATGCAAATCTCTACCTTTTCAGTAAACTAATTCACTTCAGTCAGTGCTAAACGATTGTAGACACTCTTATTTAGTTTAGAACCATCTGATTTACAACTGTCTTTACCAGACTGGAATGAGTGTATCTGCACAGCCTCTTAGTCCTCTTTAAGAAAGCAGGTTTAAAACCATCAGCAAATCCTGAGCTTTGCAACACTCAAAGAGAAGCATCGTGCTCCATCTTCTTTTCTCTCACACTAAAAATCTGACAAATAAGTGAGGGAATATCTGTTATTGCTTGTAGAGTCTGCTGCAGTGGAGTGGCGTCAGCGGACTGTGAAGTCTGTCTTTTGAGGTAAATTTGCTGAATATTAGATTAGAGTCCAAATTTCAGCTTTACTGTAAGTAAGTTTCATGAAGTTTCTCCGTCTCTATGATTAGAAATTACATTACGAGGCGGTTTTAGGAACTCCTTATCTCCAGCTCTACTGGAGAATGTATTACAAATTCAGTAACTCTATCAAATCGAAATGCATGCTCTAAATATTCTGGATGATGTCTAGGGCACCAGAACATGACTAGGTGAAGAAACAGTTCCTCCCCCATAACAGGGACTTTCCTCTTGCTCTAGAGTTGGCCTAAAAAGAGGAATATTGTGGAGATGAAAACGACATTTCCATCTGCCATCTCATTATTTTGGGCTGTGTGGAAGTAAGTTTGTTGGGAAACACAGAAGGACACTCAATCTGTGGCTCACCCACCGCAGCCAGCCATGCCTCCTGTTCCTCATGGGCAGTAGATGGTCCAGGAAAAACTCTGCTTTTGACTACAATCTTTTCAGGAGCGTAATGGTGTCTCCTTCATCATTTTAGACTGAGGCTTTTTATGATGTAAATTCACAGCCTGCTTTCTTCCTCTGCATTAAGACAGAGTCTTCAGGAGATTTTCACATTAGAGCACTAGGACTTTAATGACTTTTTTTGTTTTTGAGGAACTGTTTTCTTCCCCTGATGCTCAGACTGATTGTCTCACTAAGAGGGACTGTGTGACTGCTCATGCTCTGTCATATGACAAGAGATTTGGTTTTCCAGGTGGATAGGTTCTTTATTTCTGCTCAAGGGGCAGTCTTACATGTCAGCTGTCCAAATAACCTGTCTCATATAAAACATGAGAGAATTATCAAATACCTCTGACACACTGCCCTGGAAGTGGCAACTTTTAAGTTATGAAGATAGGGAGAGGGGTTGAGTTTCTGCCCACTTATTATGAGAATCATATTAGATGTGTAACATCTGATTGTTCAGTGCCAAGATTCTACCAAATCTTGTATGGAACTTTTCCACCACTTCACGTGACTTTGCACATGAGCAGCCTCTTCCAGTGTTGAAGCCTTTCTGCCACCTGCATCAGTTAGGTCTTTGTATTTACACCAAAGATCGACTGAGACAACTGTGTGCGTGTCCCAACTCAACATTCTGTCTCTTCTGGAAACACCTGTGATTTGTCCAAACTCAGGCAAAAATGTGTGAATTGTACTGATTTGGGTGGGGCAATTGCTAAGCCTTTTTTCAGTCCTGGGAGAAGACGTTGGAGCAAGGGATCAAGAAAGCAGGCTGGCATGGAGTAAGGATGTCCATGTAAGTTAAATAGAGGGCATCTAAAAGAGAGATTGAGCAGATATTTCTGTCAGATGTTATCAGAGAGGATTGGGAGAAAAACTGAGCATGTATCCTGATTGCAGTTATTGTACAGTCTTACAGGTGGCAGATTTATATGACTGAGGAATCATCAGAGCGTTGTGAGATATATCCCAGGAGGCAAATGTGGATAAACACAATAAAGACCTCAGATCATTCTGAAGGAAACCCAAAATAAAATAGAACAGTCAAGGCTTCTTCAATGCCTCAACATTTGTAAAGGGCCTCTAAGTACTTCTTTAGGGTTATGGTAATGTTAGGAGCCTTGCTTGAAGAGGACTAGGGCTGTTCTCCTGTCAATTCCTGTCTTGAAAATGTTAATGAATTAAACCCAGGAAGACATTTTGCAAGTAAGGTAGTGAACATATGCCTTTCTGAGGCAGAGCTGTGTCTTGGGGAGTAAAAATGTGTGCATGTGCACGTTTGTGACAAGTTGGCTGGAGTCATTATAGCTCTGTGATGCCTATCTCTAAACACCTCTTCTGGATTGTGTCAAACCCTTATGAAAAAAGATAAAATAGTCTGTCTGAGGAACACATGTGAGACTGCTTGCAGATTTGGCTGAATTTTGGTGATAGTTATTGGGATGTGTGTAGGAAAAAGAAGAGTACAATAGAAAGAGCAAAGGTGTTTGTGGGAATTGTCATTCAAACCAGACCAAGATTCCACATTGACAGAGGAGATATGCAGTTCTGCTGTAATGAGGAAATTAAGCCAATAAGGAATGCATTCTCTCAGAGGGCTACAACACAAGCTTGTTTAGAATTGCCATTAAATTGTGGTACACTTCACAAAGAAATAGATGTGAACGTTTCAGAAAGCAGTCATCAAGCACCTTGTTGTTTGCCAAGAAAAATAGGCAATTATGAACATTATGTCCAACTATGCATCATATCGGCTCCAGTCAAAACCATTTAAATCCAGTCAAGCATTGCTTTCACACATAAAACCCTACCCAAAGCTTGATTATACCTCAGCATACCAGGTATGTAGCCTAGGATGTTGGCCAATAAAAATATTCCATTGTCTAGGAATTTTAATCCATGCATCTATATTTATAAATGTCATAAATTTGATTGCAAAAGATTGCAATTATCAAACCCTTGCTGTTTTCACTTTTCTGTCCAAATCTGTTAAAAAACCTTTGAAATCAAAAGCAAACAAATAAACAAAGTTTGATGAAAAGGGGCACTGTCAAGCTTTTAAGTGGAAAAACTGGACATAGAAAACAACTTAGCTTTTCTACAGTCCTTTACCCCTCCCCAGGTGATCCTGCCTCTCAGCAAAGTAAAATTATTACATGGAGAAAATGGTTTAGACTGCACATACCCAGACTGAGAAAAAATTGCTTCAATATAGATATATTAAAAACAAACAAACAAAAAAAAGCCTTTCAGGCACTTTTGTGGTCTCACAGAAACAATGAATTCTATTTCTCCTACTGCTCTGCTGAGCTAACTAATTAGCTTTTTTTACCCCCCTTATAAAAGCCCTTTATATTGGAGACTTGTTCTAAAAATGTGTCACTTGTTGGTATGCAAGCACCAGGTCAACTCAGCAAGTGTCAGTAGCACTGGGAGTCTTAGCACAGTAGAGTGACCTGTGTTTTAACATTATGTCAATTGGACCTGCTGGGAGCATGCTATTGAATTTACAACACTGACGAACTAATTGAAGGAGGGCTCTTCACACTTACAGAAACTGGAACTGAGTCACTATTAGTAAACCCAGGAATTTTCTGTTTCCTAAAACAGCTCCTCAGGGATTCAGCCTTCTGGGTCTATGCTGCTCAGTCATCCACTGGATGAGTATTTCCTTTCACCTTCTCCATCCTAGTTTGTTCTTTTTTCCCTAGCACAGCTTTCAGTGAGAGACACTTGCCTGATTTCACTATAAACATGATGGCTAAAATATCTCTGTCAAAAACCTTCCCAAGAACAATGTTGCTGTCAAACGCTCCAGACAAACTGAGTGGTTAAATGCTTAACTCTTGAGTACAAAGACCACAGCTTAACTGAAAGTAAGATTTTATCACTACTGGTATTAAAAATGGCACGTACAATCCTAAATAGGAAAATGGAGGGGTCAAATAGCTTTGGTCTGTCACTTCATGACCAGACATTCCAGGAATCTTTGAGAGACCTTTAGCCAGTGAAAAGACATGTACAGTAGCTGACAAAAAAATATTTTTTTCAGATACTATCAAAGGTGAATCTGCACAGAGGGAGTTGATTTCATTTTGTTGCAGCCAGTTTTGGAATGTACCTGCCAGAAACAGGAATGCTTCCTTCATTTAGCCTGATTTATCAGTACAAGAACTAACAGAGCTCCTTCATAAACTACTGGAGCTCAGTTCTGGCACAGGTCCAGCAAAGTTGCACAACTTACCTAACACCACAAAGAATATAATGCTTCTATTTACCCTTCAAGTAATGCCCACCATTTTTCCATTTTTACCATTGTACCAAAATTCATGAATTAATTCTGACAACATATAGTGACAAAAGATATTTCTTTTTCACAGCAGAATAAAGAGAATAGGAACTATATTTTGAAAGCCAACCATGACCCCAAAAGTTCAGGTAGGTACCTAAGATACAATGTAGACCCTAAGCTGAATTTCTTGGAAGGAGTGGTAGGCACCTAAATACCTTTGCAGTGTGCTGTCAGTAGACAGCTGGGTTCTTAGGCAAAGATTTAGGCATGAGCCACTCCCTCTTCACACCCACCTGTTGAATGACTTACACCTCTACCCAATTTAGAAGAGCACTATCCTTTTCTCCCCTTAGGGCTCAAGAGAATTTAGTTGGTTATTTGGCCTGTGTAGGAGCTCCACCTTCAAACATCTGTGGTCTAGCCATTTTCTATAAGACTCTTCACTGTGGGTGCAGGGTAAATTGGTATCAAATTGGGACCTGGTTTAAATAGGCACTGTTGGTCACCTTTCACAAGTTTTTTGCATATTGTGTGTGTGCGCAAGGGGAATGTTAGCATTATGCAAACAGTTATAATGTAATCCAGTGTGTCAGTGCTCCATGACTTTCCTGCATTTAGCCTTGGTTTGCCCACCATGACTGACTCTGGCAACCTCACTCTTTTTCTTCTTATCTTTACGCAGTAGCTGAGAATTTGCACTCAGAAAGATATCAAGTTACCTAAAAATCAAAGTTGCCTCTAAGTGCTTTTGATTTTAGCAGGAATTAGAAAACTAATTAAGAAAAGGATATTTGAGTATGTTTGTAGGTCTGAGTGTTGGCGAATGGTTAACAGCCATCTCAGTTTGTGACAAAAATAAAAGATTTATGAGTGTTTTTTTGAGCAATGTGAGAAACCGCTACGAGTGATGTGAGAATCCTAACATTAGTGCACAGGCATTAATCTGATTTCAATTTTCAGTGTTGATCTCTGTTCATAAATACATTAAGTGATCAGCAAACCAAACTCTGAATATTATATTAGTTCAAAGCACAAACTAGGTACAACATAAAAAAATGAACCTTGAGTGGTTTTTACTTGAACTTTGTATGTAACCATATTAAGATGCTGAATCTTTCAAAGCCTGAAAGTATTTATAGCTTTTGACTTTTAACCATATTATATCCTTTGCCTTATTTCTTGTCCTCAGCAAATGTCAAGTGAGTGTTGTGTGGAACTGAGAGAGACCAATCTCGAGAGAACATCCGCCTTCAATAAGTGGAACTCCAGATTACACAAAGCTGCAGGCACAAAAGCAGCTGCAAAAGAAAGTTCACTCTGAAAATGAAACAATTTTCTCTAGAAAAATGAACACGAGAGTTAAAGTAAGGGCTTAACTGAAATCATCATGCTTTTAGAAAGTGTACTTTGTATCCAAGAGTATTTGCTATCAAATTAAATCTGTGATGCAGGTTTTAGTTTTAAAACTTCCTATTTTCTTCTCCTGCAGTTGGCATATTTATACAAAAAAGCCAGTCGATATGCACTCTGCTTCTGAGAATTATGATCTACCAAGTAAGCTTGAATTTCTGAGAATTATGATCTACCTAGTAAGCTTGAATTTCTTCTGTAAATTCAAGTCATTCTTTTAAGAAGAGCATATAAATGCTCTGAGCAGGATGTTTTTTTCAGAGATGTAACTCAGCTCCAAGTGGCTGGGGTATCTGACTTATCTCATTACAGAAGAGACCAGAACCAGGGCTTGCTTTGTAATGCATGTACAGAGTGCAGAGTGCAGGTGATGACTTGAGCTGTGAAAGCTCATATTATAAAACTTGCACCCACACACTCTGAAAGCTCAGCCAGGTTTATCAAAAGGTTAGCTAAAGTTGTGAACCTTTCAGGTAAACCTATGGTTAATTTTGAGTGAATATTGACTGATTTATGGTTACGCGTATCTAACATGCTGAGGTTCAGCTTTTTTTCTTACTATGTAACGCTTGGAGTTATTTTGGTTTATTTAAGCCTGGATTTCAAACTGAGTTTCATGGGAGACAACCCCCTAGAAACTAAACCCAAGGAAACTGATAAAAATCTGAGGATGGAAATTGCTGAGTTTCAGGCAGGTCTGGATGCAGCAAAGCCTCCTTTTCAGTGTCTTTGCAATCCTGCAGTCTGCAATGAGAACAAAACTGAGGTGTACTTAAGGGAGTTTTGACAGAGTGGAATGATTGAACTCTGGGAAGAGAAGGGCAGAAGAAGCAAACAAACATATGTTTTTAAGACGAGACGCAAAATAGCTGTATATGCTCTACATCATGTAGCGAGCTAAAGTTTCTTCCTAATTTCCCACGGCACAGTTCTGTAGGAAAACTCGGGATACAGTACATCCTTGGATCCAGAAAATGGAAACAACATGTCTAGGATATTCTTATGTCCTACTAAGCTTGGCTACAACAGCAAACAAAACACAGGTGTGTAACTATAATGTGCATCGGGCCTGGACCCAGTGGTGTCAGTTGACAGTTTATCTCTTCTCTTGGTGTAACTCCATGCTTGATTTGGGCCTGGCCAGGACATGAAAAGACAGGTAGAGGGACTATGTGGCCACACAGATGCACTGAGAGATGCTGCACTGTGCTGGTTTTGATAGATTTGAGCCCCTCACATAAAATCTGTGTGTCTTTTGTGAAAGCTGAAGCAGGGCCTCTGTGAGTTATCTCTCCTACAGAGCCAGCAGGAAGGCTGAGCCTTCACCAAAGGCCGGCACAAAGCACCTCGGGTTCTGTTGCACAGGAAAGGGAGGAAGAACAGCATCCCTCTTTCCTTTCTCCCATTCCTGGCCCCTGCTNGCCTCCTAGAAAGTGAGAAATGCTCCCAGTTTTTGCAGCTTGACACAGTTTGGTTTTATTGGCTTCTGCTCTGAATTGCCCTCTGGAGGAATCTGACAATGTCCCATGATGATATGCAGATCTCAGGGAGACCTGTGTTTCTACCTAAATATGTAAGTAACATGAGAGCTGGTCTCACTATCCTCCATTGCTTAGTCTGTTACAGAGCTTTGCATAATTTTGTTGCACTACTTAAGTAGATTACATAGATAATAACAACTTTGAAGTCAGGCATGACAACTTTCAGACTAAATTCCAGCTTGGTGTCCTGTACTCTGATCAGTCTATAAAAGGAAGAAGTGAATATATACACAAGATGGAGTCTATTGTTTCCTGTCATCTGGACTATGATTTTTATTATTCTAGGTGATTGCTTTTTATGTCTAGCTTGAAATAGAGTTCTTGTAATTGTATTGTTTACTTCTCTGGAGAAGCCAGTTTGTTTTCCTATTCCTTTTAGAAATTTAATGAATTCCTTCATGAACAGTTAGGAGCTGAATAGAAAAGGTCTGCTTAGCAGCCAGATTCTTCTGACTGTATAAATATAAAGGTTCCCACAGTCTAAATACGATGCTTCTGCTTCCCTGCAGCAGCATCAAAATGTAAAGATAAGAAGCAGCCAGGACATAGAGAAAATAATTACTAATTATTAAATAACTATTACTACTAAATCAAGAACTTTAAACCAAAAATAAGATGACCCTATGACAATCTATTCTTGGTAACTGGTAGTACAGATAAAGGAAAGAGATGGGGCTAGATAATTTATTAAGAGAGTTATAAAAACAGCTAGCAGATAGTTAAATAATGACCTTATCTTTCACAGGGTGAACAAATGTCAGGTATATAACGGAATGAAAACCAGCTATGTTTCAACATGGGTTTAAATATTTGGAAATGAACACCTTCAGTATTTTCTTAATTTGCTTTGTTAATTAAGTCAGTGGGATGTGTGCTCCCAGTCCCTCAGGTGTTGTTGAAAGTGTGACCCCTTAAGTCAGGCTGACAAAATTTATCTGTGTGATTCAAAAAGCATACCAAGTCTTACCCCACGTTATAAGAACTCTGATAGTTATTTAAAGTTACAAAAACAAGTAACAATATATGCCCCAGCTCTCTACACCATTCTTCTTTCTGTCCACCTCAAATGTCTGTTAAAACAAGGACGTCTGCAGTGCCACCTCAAAGGCACCATGTCTGAGATACTTACCCCAAAGGCATGGAGAGCACACTACTGCAGTGACAGCAGGGTGGGTGGCACCAGACTTTTGTGGGAGATGCAGGGATGTGTGGTGAGGCTGAGATGGGGCAGGCTTTCCACTTTTGGGCTGAAGGCTGAGGAAGTGCTAAATAGGGCACTGTGAAGGACTGTGGGATGGATGTGGTACATGATGGCACCAGGAGAGGCATAATGAGGGCAAACCTTGACAGTGTGGAGACAATTGAAAGTATGAGTATAGGTGAGTTTTACCTGCTGGAGAGGTTTTCACTGGGTGTTGACAGACATGTAGCTCAGACCTTTCAAAGAAGACCTATGGAAATGGGAAGCCTCTAACTGCAATGGAAGAATCATTGAGCCTAAGTAAATGTTTGCTATTCTTGCAAAACTGTGTACCGAAAACTCAGTGCTGTTTCTGACACATGGGCTGGATGGTGAGTCCATACAGGGCTCTGAGGGCACAGGTAACGTCAAGTCCCATTTAAAAATCCCTGAGCTCTTGCATATGGAAATTTGATTGCATTTTTCATTCTGTGATTCTGTATCACACTCTGTTTGGTCAAGTCAAAATATTTGGATGGACTGTGACCTCTGTCACAGAAACTAATAGAGTGACTAACAGCTGTAAGGTTGTCAGACAGTGTGAATTTGAGATAGAATAATAGAAACACAGAAAAAATAGCTGATTATGACATGAGGTGCTCTACCCATGGCTCTTTTTTTTTCTTTATTACAGCAGCCGTCCCCACCCTTGCCTGGAAGATCTGAGAAAGGAGGTGGAGAGAAAAGTGTCCACTCTTTGGTCTCTGCATGGGTGACCATCATTGTAGGTGGGTGACCACTCTACTATCTAATTATAAGTGTCTGAAAATGTTCCCAGGCTCTGCTGCTGGACCAGAAAATAGAACATGTTCCTGCTAATAAATTCTATCATTCTTTGTAACTAGATGGCTGTGTGAAAAAGTGCCTGTTGGAAATGATCCTGGGAATATTTATGCTCCCAAACTGGTTTGGAAGTTTTTTATATGAGTGCTGGATGGCATGTGTGCCAAAAGTGTGCCAGGAGAGTTTGACAATTTAGGGATTGCCCAGATTAGGAAAAAGGCCCAATAAGAACAGATCCATGGCAGAAAACACCTGGTATTGAGGATTACATCCACACTGGCATTCAAAGTCTTTGTATATCAGAGAGTTTTACTGTTTCCTAGCTCTAGCCTGCTCCTGCAGACAGAATGTCCATTAGCAGTCAAAGTGCATTAGATGCCCTCTGAGACTGCTCCTCCAGGTTTATTTTTATCTGAAAGGAATTCATTTTGCACATTCCAAACATGATGTGAACCAAAGTGCAGGAAGTGGGAACTACTGGGAGATTTGCTTCAGTAGTGCATCCTGATCTGAACTAAAATGCTGCCTCACATACACTCAGAGGCAACTGCGTCCCACTGTTTGAGAACATTCCCAATCACAGTTTAATTTACCAGTTCATCCAGTTCAATTGCACATAAAAATTGTGTGAGGCTTTGGCATGCTAACTGGAAATTGGATTTAAAATTTTATTGCTAAAATTGAGTAAATCTCTACTGAATGTTTGAACTGTCATTCTTAGAGTGCCTAGAATATATTTGGGAAAGTTTGCAAGTGGATGCAAAAAACACAACTGTTATATATAGACTGTGTTTTAAATATGTCTCGCTAGTGTATCTGAGAAGGGAAAAGAGGAGGGAGAGAGAGAGTGTCTGTGAATGTTAAAGGGAAAGAGAAAGGCCTAAACAGTATTTCTTCTTCTTATAGATTACAAAAATCTTCACAGTAAATTTACAACCAAAATTTCCAGTCCTGACTAAAGCAAGTGATGTTTGGCATGCTGTATCTGCAGGTCCTGAGCTTTAATTACATCACATTATCTTTCACTGTAAGATGTGGATGGCAGTTGCCTTTAGGTTGGAATCCAAACTGATAAGGAGCTTTTTATCACTACACAGTACATCAGACATAGTTTGTAAGGAACAGATAGTCATCTGCTCTACCAACCTGCCTATTCTAGTTGAAGTTGCCTCCAGGGAATAGATACCAGAAACTTTACATTTAGAACACTTAAAAAGAAAGGTTCCTGGCAAATGTGATGGCATAAGTGGTATTTAAAGAAAAGCTGTGTAAAATAGTACCTAAATAATTTTATAGTCCTACTGCTATTTTAGTATGCTGGTAGGATATCTGAACCACTTGCTCTTGGCTTGTACCTTGTTAGTAATGATGTTATGCATAATGCAGCAAAAGGCATTCTTCATTCCTGAGCAGAGGAACAGAAGTGAACAGAAGTGCCTTTTACAACTCATCTCTTATGGATCAAAGGAAACCTAAAGCTTGCCTTATCATGTAAGCTAGTTTAGCGTCCTTTAGCTTTGCTGTTACAGTTACACATACTTAGCCCATAGTTTTTGCTATGTTTACATTAACTTAAATTGCGTGTCTATAAATTGCACAGGCTTGATTTCTGCTGGTAGTTAGATATTCAGTGTGTCTATTAAAATTACATATTTTCAGGACTTACTATAAAATATATGCAGAAATTATTAAAAAATATGAAGATACTTATTTTGGGCTAAAATAATAATAAAAAAACCCCAAACCAAATTCATTTCAAAAATAGTCTGTGAGGGGAAAGATTAGAGGAAAAGAAAATACCAATAACTGGAAAATTATTCTTTTTGTGTACACTTATTACAATTTTATTTTTGCTAGTAGTGTTTGTGCTCTCTGTATTTGTAAAACACAGCTTAAAAAGAGTACAGATGTAAAGGCTGGAAGCTGGGAAATGAAACCTTACTGTGGTCATACTGTTAAAATGAATGAGGTATTTTGTTACTAGCTACACCTATGTTTCTGTCTGATGTGTTTTATACCTTCATTGTATGTTTTGTATGTGAAGTACAAATCATGTAAGTGATAACATAACTGCTTTACAGTGCTAATCAATCCCCTAAATACTGTTTTAAAAACAAACAAACAAAAGGCACTGTAATGTTTGACCTTAATGCCTTTTGGTGGGGATCTAGTACATTATGGGTCTGGACAGCACTGCTTGGCTCATTTAGATTTCAAGGTTTTTTGGGAAAAACGTATGTTCCATCTGGGTTTTGTGTCTTGCTGAGCAGTTTGACAGTTTCTACTAAATCATAATAATTAGAACAGCAAAAACTGTAATTGGTGTCTTTGAGAAAAAAATCTCATGAAACTTCTCCCGTTGAAGAGTCAATACACACTTTTTTAATTGAAGAGGGCCATACTAGCCAAGAAACTTCTTACTCCTGGTCATGCGTTTACCCCTTCCCATCAAATCTATATTGTACTCTTGCTGGGGGAAAACAGTTTACCTGGTTGGGTGATTGTGTTGCTGTTGGCCTCGTAGCTTTCAAGCCTGCAGATATAATTTTTTGGCTAGTTCAGCACTTCTTCAAAAGAATACTCATTTTCCAGGAAAGAATACCACAGAAAGGATCCTGAAAATGCACTCTGGGTGTATTTATGTATTCAACTACACTCTACTTTCATCTGTTGTTTTTTGTAAAGCAGAAAGGTAGGAGCCAGTTTTCATCCCAAAGCCATGTAGTTATGTAAGAAACTCAGGTAGAATTGAGGTAATAAATCAGGACTTGCATTAAAAATACGGATCCGAAAGAGCTTTGAGGCTGGAGCTGGCATTCTTCCTGCTGGATTTGGACTCATGGGCAGAAATAATGTGTGAGTGACTACGTAGTGATTCCCCATGACTGGCTTACTGTGCTGGTGCCAGCTTTCTATCAACTTTCAGGTTTCTTACCCAGTGACAGAGCTCTGGGTTTGGACACTGAAACTGTGGTATTCTCTTCTTCCATGGTGCTTAGAAGAGAAACAGTGGTTGCCTACCTAGGTACTGATGTTAAATATTTACTTAACATTGCCAAGATTGGTGAGAAAAAGAGAATCTTCAATGGGAAAACTATACTGGCAGTAAGTTTTGTTTATAACAGTAAATCAGTTTTTGTCTTACCAGTGTATGCTGTCTGATTTTCTTTTTCTGTAAGCTTAAAGAGGCAGAGGTGACTAACAGAAAGTGCAGAGTAAGTTTTAGCTCTCATCTAGAATAAAATGTCCCAGATCTTGGTTAATTTTGTTCATGGATAGCCTATTTATTCTTTCTTGAAGTCTATTTGTTCTTTCCTTCACTTGAGTGTATTGGGGGTTTGAGCCTGTGAGCAAAAATATCTTTAAAGTAACTTCTAAGTTTTATTTTGGCACTCAGCTGCTCAGGCTTCCCTTTGAACACTACCCCTCTTTGTACCAATAGGAATACTCCATATATGGTTGTGTTCTGGCATCATTAACACTTCTATGAGTTTTGTTGTGAGAATACAGCCAAGATTTCACCTTCACTCCCCAAAGAACTATGCAAAACCCCTCCAAGTTTTTATTTTCTTTTTTTTTTTTTTTTTAAGTCTACTGAACATGTTTGGGCTGGCATAAACCTAGGGATGCTACAAACACCTCACTGGTTAAGGAAAATGTCTGGGCTGGCATAACTTTTCCTTTATGGTGAATAATTTGGGTCAGAAGTCTGCAGACTTCATGGTATAGAAGTGGTGACAGCAACAGCAGTCCCTCTCAGTTATGTACAGGAGTAGGAGAAGGCATATAGCTGTTTACCCAAAATTCATGTATACTGCAGTCTGAGAAACTGTAGACTAGATGTTTCACTTAGAGGTTTCTCGTTTATGTATTTCTTCAACCTGATCTAAAAGTCTTGGTATGTGTGTATTTATATTTGTATATATATAGAAACAATATTCTCTGAGCTGCACACTAAATGTTCAAGCAGATTATAAATCTTCTGTTAAAAAAAAAATCTTGCTTTAATAACTTCCCCACAAAATAGTTACACAGAATTTCTCTATGTTGATGCAGAAAATAAACTACGATATGGTGTCTATGTAGACTTAGATCTGCTTTGCACAAAAACAACAAGCTCAACTCTTTCACAAATAAAATACTCCAACATATATACTAGACAAGCACTATTCCAATCTTGAGCCATTTTCTTCTCAGGGCGAGGAGTGAATGCATCCTGTAGTTCTATGTTCAAGTGTTTGAGAGGTTCTTGATATTAAATTTTAATAACATAGATTCAACAATTATCATTACTTGACAATACATTGAATCCAAAAACTTTGGAGCAGGATCTGGTAGAGTGCTCTTTGCATTCTTGGCATCTGCTGTAGTCTTGAATCTTTTTGACTTTGGCCATAAATTGATTGAAGAGTACTGCAGAGGAACATGGAGTTTATTGAATTCAGGATTTTCCACTGTTACTGATTATGGGAACAGCAA
The DNA here is from genome assembly GCA_013399855.1 of Oxyruncus cristatus. Taxonomy (NCBI): domain Eukaryota; kingdom Metazoa; phylum Chordata; class Aves; order Passeriformes; family Cotingidae; genus Oxyruncus; species Oxyruncus cristatus. Next base: position 3,195,735 of record VXAY01007342.1, read on the forward strand.
ATCCAGTGACAATTAGACCCAAATAAATTAAGTTCTTGGTGGATTCCATGGTGTTTCTCTTCAGGAATTAAAGCCTTGACCTGCTCTGATAAGAGATATCCCTCCTTCCCTCATCTTCCCTGCCAAGGATAAATGTCAAATCAGTTATAAGCTTTTATGTCTGAAATTATGTATGAAGTTGCTCTCTTCTTTACATGATTAATGCTATAAACTTCAGTGGCAGTACTGAAGTAGTGGGTGAGCTGGATTTGTCTGTGTATGTATGCACTCTGTGTTGTGCATGATAGATAGGTGCCATCTCTTTTAGCCTCTGTATTATTTTATTCTTTTCCTGAAGTGTCTCTCTTTGTCTGAGAATCAGTTATAGCAGGAATCAGATGTGCCGTCTCTATAGCAGCTGCTATTGTCACTCCATCACCTTTCCAGCTTCAAAAATTGTACATAATGTAAGGTAACCTTAAACTGTGCTTTAAAAGGTAATGTACATGTGCCTCTATTATTTTAAAAGGTATTTCCTCTGTGAAAGAAACAGGTTGAGCACCTGCTTTCATTCATGTAAGATACAGTCTTTTCACTCATTTCAATGGGAGAAGTCTTGGGTCCATAATATAATTTGATAACTTGATCGTGAAGTCACTGTCACTGGACCTGAGGCCACTGACTGTGTACCAGTGACTATTGCAAATGAGCAATCACATTTATTTCACATAAAGAACATAACAGAGTGGCTGAGGGAGCTGGGGTTGTTTAGCCTGGAGAAAAGGAGGCTCAGGGGAGACCTCATCACTCTCTACAACTTTCTGAAAGGAGGCTGTGGCGAGGTGGGGTCAGCCTCCTCACCCAGGTAACTAGTAACAGGACAAGAAGAAACGCCCTCAAGCTGTGCCAGGGGAGGTTCAGGTTGGACTTTCTTCACTGAAGAATTTCTTCACTGAAAGGATTGTTAAATGTTGGAGCAGACTGCCCAAGGAAATGGTGGAGTCACCATCTGGGGAAATGTTCAAGAAACGACTAGATGAGGCACTTAGAGCTATGGTTTAGTTGATATGGTGTGGTGTGGGTCTTCTTGCAGGTCTTCTCCAAATGCAATGATGCAATTATTGTGTGTGGGAGAAGGTAAGGGGAAAGTTCTACAATATAATATAATATTTTGTCTTATTTTTAATACCAGTTATTTGCACTTTGAAAATTATTCCATGAATCATGAGTGATAGCAGTGAAGTCAGTGAGTAAGACTGGCGCCTGATCATGCTGAGTTCCTTAATATAGACCTGATCCCAGGCTTATTCAAGTCTTTTGGAATTTTTTCATGCATCATGAGTATAGAGTTGATCTCACCCTGCATCAGGAACCCCTTATTCCCCCAATTAGTACCCAGGTTTGAAATTTACCATATACAGAGGGGCAACACAGCATTTAAGAAGCAGAAATAACTATTAGACCTTAGGTGGGAAGAAAATGATGCAGAGGCCTTTTGTTGGACTAATGTATGGAAAGAATTAGGGTGTGGATGAACCTTTATCTAATTTTCCCTATCTTCCCATATTTTTGCTACATCTTTCTTGGTAGCATTATCATTTTATTAATTAAAAAAATTGAATCTTTTTCCTCCACTGTATCAAGATAAATACATTTTATCTTTCACTCATATGTTGGAACTTCTCTAATCTAATCCTGGCAAAAAAAAAAAGATAATGAACAGCATGTGCTGGTGGATTCTTATAAACCAAATTTGTACCTCAAAACCTTTTTTGAAGATTTCTGATTTACTGTTATAAGACATTATGACTGTTCTAGTCCTCTTGATAAAAAATGTCTTCTTTTCCATGAAGGCAAAACAGGATTAGTAAATGCACTTAAAAACCAGCTATCATATTAAATGAGACACTTACACAATGAAGGTTGTTTTCATGCTGTCCCATGGATCAAGTAGTTATTATTTCTGCAAATATTTATACTTGATCATCATGCTTACCACAAGGTGCCTTCTTGCATAATCTGACGTCTGGTATCTTGTAATCTAAAATAAATATTTTTACTTAAAAGGAAGGTAAAATCAAGGCAAAGACTCATAAAACTTTGGAATAGCAAAACTAGTTTTAAACCAGCTTTTGTCCCTCCTCTGCTTCAAACCACTTGCGACTCAGCTTTTACGCTATTCAGGGAACTTTCTTTTGTGAATGGCTTAGGTTTGTCAATTAGCATGACAATGCTCCCTCCTTGCATATTGTCAAAATTACCATCTAAGGAAGCCCCGTCATTTTATGGCTCGCAAAATGGCAAAAACGCGAACAAACGGTGATTTACTTTGGTGGGAACCGCTCTTTTAGAAAATTTTCAGAATAAAAAATGTAACAAACTTTTTTTTTTTTTTTTTTTTAATTTTTATTAATGTTGACACAAAAGTTGAGGTGACTTCCCTGGTAATCCAGCATTGATGGAACTCCAGCATTATCAGAGTATGTAGTGAAGATATGATGGTGTTGTTTACATTGTTAAAATGTTTAAAATTCAGAAAGACGCAAATCCCACAGAATGAAGCAGCTTTTTCTCTGCAGGGAGAATGAATAGTGTAGTAAGTTTTCACTTTCCTTCTGCAAGATATTTTAGCTTCACTAATAGAGTGGCAACCCCCCTAAAATTTATAGAGAGTGCTTATGATGTTAAAGCAAAAATTGGTTTTTTATTGTCTTACTAAGAAAGCAACTGCTTCCATCTATGGGGAAGAAAATGAGATTTTCTAATAGGAAAGGACTCTTCCAATTGCTTCCAAATAAAATCTGAATATGTTAGTGAAATAAGAGACCTCAGAAAATACGGATATTTAGAATGACTGCCACAGTAGAATAAGTAAGTCCATCTGCTCGCTGATCCACAGGGTCTGAACTTTGGATTCACTCTCCCCACTGCAGAATTAAGTGAGATTAAAGATATGCTTATATATTTGGTATGAATTAAATTTATCTAAACATATGGGGGTCAGTAGTAGACCTATAGACCCTCTATATCCTAAATTAATACGTAAGTGCTACATGGCTCTGGCCTTTCCCCAGTAATAAATTGCCAAAAGGGTCACATTACTCTCCTTGGTTTACAGTGAGTAGACAGGCCAGAGCAGATGAGAGATACACTGAAACCCTCTTCTCATGCTGGGAGGTGATTTCTACAGAAAAGCCATAGTGATGGCTCTCTTCGAGGGCCCTCACATCAGCACTGAATATCCATATCCATCAACTTACTTATGACAGGAGTACACAGAGTGAGGGGGAGGATTGGTGGCTCTTTGCCCCCCACAGTCCCCTGTATGTGAGTGGGACAGGCAATGTAACATCCACTCTCCTTCTGGCTGGAGTGAGAGCAGCAAATCACTGCCCCTAAAGCCCTCCCATAGGACCTACATGTATGAAATGAATTACCATTAGGACAATAATCCAATTTACCCTTTTCTTGCCATACTTTTACATGTTTGTTTTGTTTTGTTTGGTTGGCTTTTTTTTTTTTTTTTTCTTCTAACTTATATTAGTTTCCTTCCTTTGGTTTTTCCTTTGTTCACCTTCTTTTTAGTCTGTCTTCCTCTTTCCCTTTCCTTATCAGTTGTCAGCTTCTTTACTTCTTCCCCTTTCTCTTCCGGCTTTCATGACATCATTCTCCAGACCTTATTCTCTTTTTTCTTTTTCTCTGCACTTTCCTTTAAATGCTTTTGCTCAAGTCATATAAATGTCTTTCAGTTAAAATATCATCTATAATTTTAGCTTATATCTCTAGCATGCCTTTTTTTTTACAACTAGTTTTGTTTCAATTTCCCTTATGTTTGGCATAAATAAATTGTACTTTGAAAAGCCCTTATGATTAGTTATGGGTTGAAAGACATTCTTAAAGGAAAAAGGGCATTAAACACATCCAGTAACACACAATGTAAAAAAAGGGGAGTTGGGAGGGTGAAACGAGTTATGCTGTGACAGGATGTCTGAGGAACTCTGCTCTCCCCTAAAGCAGACGTGAGCACTGTCTGTGAAGATTACGGCTACCCTCATTAGTAATGTCCTTCCCCGTAGGAAGTACTCAAAGTGAAACAGAGTATCTGAACTTTGAATGCAGAGAAGCATAAACAGGCAATCAAATCCAGCTATAAAAACATCTATACATAATACACTTGAACTCTAGTGTATTGGAAGCTTTTTATTATAGTTATTAAGAAAAGTCTGTGAGATCTGAAAAATAGCCTTTCCTTATCCTAAAGGGAAAAGAAAATGACACTCTTTATTTGAAACCATTACTTACTGTACCACTTTGGAGGGGTTAACTGCATTGTCTAGCATGCATCATCTTGGCACGCTAGTTTTTCACAGGGGAATTCAGTTATGTAATTCACTATTTTCAGTACTTACTGGAGTTACATGCTCTATGGAGGGGATCACAATACGGACTTCTGTGCTTTGTGTACTTAGAAATAAACATATGGAATAAATTACCAGGGAAAAGCAATCTGAAATAAATACAAATGGGTCAAGTTTGTTTCTGTGAAAGGAAGCAACAGGCTTGTAATCCAACAGCAGAGAGTCTGGGACTGAATGACACTGAAAATGGGCAGGTAAGAGCAGGCGGCCCCTTCTTAATCTTATAACTGCATGCATTAGAAGCTCTCATGTGTGCCTTTCATATTAAACACCACATTTGTGGGCATAATTACTTAGCTGTACTTTCATATGTCATCTTCAAATTCTTTAACCCCAGTGTTCTGAGTCTATGATCATTTCCCAATTAATCACTGCAAATTGCCTGACAGCCTTTAACAGCCACTGTGATGAAGCAGGAATGAATCTACATGGTCTGTTCCAGGGGACAGGTTTAAAAACTCCTTACTCTACTTTTAGCAGATGAAGGCAATAAGGATGGTGTGACAACTTGCTAAGATACCATTTCTGCACTGTTACTAAAATGCCAACTTTTGTGGCCAAAAAGTATCACAGCTGCTTACAGGGAATGTTGAGAGCTCTCATGACTTATGAGGAAAAGACACAAAATAAGAAGCAGGCCTCAGTGTTCTGTGGGAGGAAGATGAGTGGTTTAAGGAAGTGTCTTTGGTAAAATTTAGTAGGAAGTGCTGATGGAAGGAGGCTAGTGTTGCTAGAAGAAAATATCAGTGACTTGGTGAGCCTAATTGTGATTGAAAGACTCAGGAGGTTTGTTACCTCCTAATAAATCTGGGAAGAAAAAATGTTGTGGTACGATGTTTTCCAGAAATACGGAAGAAAGAGAAACTGAACTGAACAGAGCAGTGTGTAGAGTAATCTCATCCACCCATACATTGATTGTGTACTGTCCTGCAGCTTAGATGGAATTTGCATGTTGTGTAAGCTTGAATTTAGCTCTTTCTATAGGCTTGGTTGTCATCTACTTAGCCTGTGCTTCTGGCAGGCTTTAACACGGGGTTTTAAGACACATGGTAAGGATTCTGTGATTAAAATAAATGTAACATTTGGTGAGGCATTCTTGATAGCACAGGCAAGAGTAGTATTACTGTGAAAGCTCTTCTTGGTGTTGGACAATTTAAGAGACTGCGATGGTCCTTCTAAAAGAGGATTAAAACCAGTAAAACAATTGGTTTGATATCTGTCCCTCCCTCAAGCCCTGAGGAATCAGATATTACTGACTTTAGCACACTTGCTGAAGGAACGGTATTTCCTACAAAAGGAAAGGGGGTTTTTGGAGGTTCTGTCAACAATATAAATTATTTCTCACTCCTAATTAAGGTGAGTAAAGAACGTGATAGCTAAGATACTCAAACTCACAAATGGTTGGTGTCCAAAATCTGTAAGAAAAGCTTTTAATAGTGATAGGATTATAAAACTACAACTATAAAATGCAATTATTACATAGTATGTAATTTTGGATCCCACTTGTGATTATTATTCTTCAATCATTTTGTTTTTAAAACCTATATAAAATGCAATGTATTGCTATGGGAAATCTCATTCTAAAATAGGGGGAAATTTTACTTTTCTGACATTTAAAAGGAGTTTTTTTTTCAAGGCTGTCCTGTGGGCTTTGGAGATACAAGGAGACCTAGCATTCAAATCCTGTAACAGGGACTGAAAATGTCAGCCTAAAGGCAATGTTAGAAAACATAGTAGGTCAAATTTCTTCTTTAAGGAAACTGTCCAGTGCTATCAATAAAATATTGCTATGTTTTCTTAGCAGAGAGTTTGTTTCAACATGTGACAGATGCTACTAGAAAAAAAAAAAATTAGAGAAATTATTCTCTGCATAGACTACAAAGTCAGCCAGACCCTCAGCGCTCGTTATTTTTCTGCTGCCTGGCTGCACACATGTGAAAGAACTTTCTCAGCTAAAGCTACTTACTAGAAGAATGTTTCTTTCACAGAATTGTCCAATCCCACAAGTTCCTGTGGTGCCTCTCAGCTTTTACTGGGTATTCTTTTTGTTGCCCTTGAGAATTATAAGATGCTGAGCATCTGTGTTGCTGGTCCTAAGGCTTTGGGAACACTTACTGTGTAGTTATCCTAATGCAAAACATCCTGTGGCAAAAAAACAAAGGAGGAAACAGAAAAGCTCCAAATATAGACAATACTATTGCAGACATTTTAGAATCAGATGAACGGGGAAACAAAACACACACAACAAAAAACATGCAACCCTCATCTCTTATCTATGTGTCAGATTATCCTCTGTCTATGAGAAAAACAGAATCTGTTAACAACTGACCTGTTGCTCAGCTAGCTATAAAAAAATCATTAACCTATAATGATGCACACATGCTGTTCCACCTGGCAGGAAGATGTTTCAGTTTTAGTTTTTGACAAAGATTTGCAGACAGAGAGCATGCTTGACAGGAGGAAAATCAACTTAGAATGATGTAGAATTCTGTGATTTTTTTTTTTTTTGAAGGATCGTTAAAGCGATCTTTAATGAAAGCAGCTGAGTATGTGTCACAGAAAGAAATAGACTTATAGAGGACCTTGAGCACATTTGTGAGAGAACAATGACATCCTTATGTTTAAAAATGAAATAAGAGTGTGGTGAGGCTGGGCTGAGAATGGTGGAATAATGAGGCTTTATGAGGAGGGCTATTTTATCCCAGAGCAACCTTTTCACTTGCCCTGGACAAGCTTAAGGCAGCAAGAGGTATATAACACATTGCTCCATCCTGTGTCAGACTGCTATCATAATTCAAGGGAGGGTCTCCCTTGTCTTATTGCTGAAGTGCTTTATGTTCGTTTTGTCAAACTCTTGTTGATCCCAACAACTCCTTGTTGAGCTTTCTTAGTTAGGTTAATTCTTTCCTTGTGCTTGCAGTCGATACAAAGCTGGGAGAGGTGGATGATACATCAGAGGGTTGTTACACCTTTCAGAGGGGCTTGTACAGCCTGGACAATTGAGTCAAAGGAACCTCATGGAGTCGTGGAAAAAGAGGAGTCCTTCCTCAGGGAAGACATAACCAACACCATGTATCAGTATGGTTTGGGAAGTGGCTGTCTGGAAGGAAGTTCTGTGGAGAAGAACCTGGTGGTCTTGGTGGACAACAAGTTGAGTATGAGGCAGCAACATGCCCTTGCAGCAAAGAGGGCCAATGGTATTCTGAGCTGCACTAGCCAGAGAATTACCAGGAGGTTGAGGGAAGTGATCCTTTCCCTCTACTCAACAGTGGTGAGGGCTCAGCTGGAGTGCTGTGTCGTGTTCTGGGCTTCCCAGTACAAGAGAGAAAAAGAAACTCTGGAGATGGTCCAGCAAAGGGTTATGAAGATGATCAGGAGACAGGAACATCTCTCTTACGAGGACAAGCCGAGGGAGGTGGGCCTATTTAGACTCAAGAAGAGACAACTGAGAGGGGATCTCATCAATATATATAAGTATCTGATGCGAGGGTGTCGAGAGGATAGGACCAGACTCTTTCCTGTGGTGTCCAATGACTGAACAAGGGGCAATGGGCACAAACTGAAACACTGTACTGTGAAAAATACACTGTGAGGTGACAGAGCACTGAAACAGGCTACACTGGGAACTTGTGGAGTATCCTACTCTGCAGATACTCAAAATTTATCAGGGCATGATCCTGTGCAACCTGCTCTAGGTGAACCCTGCTTTAGCAGGGGAGTTGGCCTAGACAATTTCCAGATGTCCCTTCCACCCCCAAACATTCACTGTGATTCAGTGATATCTTCCATGAAGGAAGACTGGGAGTGTTCAGCCTGGAGAAGAGAAGGCTCAGGGGAATCTCATCAATTTTACCCCCTTGATGGAGGGGGTAGAGAAGATCGAACCATACTCTTCCCAGTGGGGCACAGGTACAGGACAAGAGGGCACAATTTTGAAACACATGAAAATATTCTTGATCATAGAGAAAGATTTTTTTACTATGAGGTTGGCTGAATATGGGAAAAGTTTTTCCAGAGATATTGCAGAGTCCCCATTCCTGGAGATACTGCAAACCTATATGGACATGGACACAAGGGTTGGACTAGATGATTTTAATAGCCTTATCCATTCTGTGATTCTACTCTTTGTAAAGTTCTTCTTAGCTTAATGCTGTGTTTAAATAAGACAGAATTACAACAATTCAAGAACAAAAGTTTGGTTTCAGTATGGATTACTTAAATTTAGAATTAGAACAGAAAATTAAGACAATGTAAGAGAGGTTGTTTTATACGTGGTATGCGAAAAGAGTTATCCTAAGCATGGAATTGAGCTGTGGCTTTCCCTAGCACAATAAGAAACTGTGCTGTACTCATTCAAAGATTCTGAAATTAAAATTTTATTAATTTTATAGTGTATCATAAGGACTGATAAGCACTATATTTTTGTTGGTGTTGTGTGTTTACTCTGGACTAATTTTTTTCAAACTTTTTACACAATTGCTATGAGATGAGAGAAGTTTTATACGGATAAAAAATAGTTATTTTTAGCCCCATGGGGGGCCTGGTAAACCCACGACAGTTGGAGTATCAAAGGAATATTTTATATGGATAACTGGATAACTTTCACAGTGACAACAGACAAAGCAAGCTTGTCTTCTGTTAATCATTTTTAGAATCGGCTGAAAAAACTCCTCAGTTTCTAAAATACAAACCATGGACAAGAAAGGATATTGTACGAATTTTATTTTTTATATCAGCATAATTAAGTATTTTAGAAACAGTACAAGACCAATACAGTCCTTAGAATAAGTTGTAAGAAATGTGGGGAAGAGCACTGGGATATATGATGAGCCATTAGAATTTGGTGAGGTATGGTGGCTGCCTCTGCATATTACAAATTGGTCAGAATCTTGGAAATAGAGAAATCAACCAATTCCATAAAAGCACAAATGATTTGGAATAAAGTGAAATGTGTTCATAATCTAAGAAGCTGAAAGAATCTCTGGGGCACAACTAGAGAGGGGTGACAGTCATTAATTTTCTACCTACAAAGGTAGAACTATAGGTGCAACTATAGGTGCAGCAGAAAGACTCCACAGGTAGATGTATTTTTGGCTCAGGAATCCTTGTGTCATCTGAGACAGCAAGCTGGCTTCTCATTCCCCAGAAAAAGTATGGATATTTTAAACAAAATTTGAGTGATAAAAACCTTGCTTTTCTTAAGCCTGAAGTCTTTAACTGTAAGGCAGAAGAAAGTACTTGGTAAACCCCAGGATTTTGTTGTGAGCTAAATGGACTTGGTATGTGGATTAACTCTATGAGCAAATAGCTGTATGGGAAATAAAAAGTTTGAAAGAGTATGATTAAAAAATAGCATATTGGTTCAGAAGTGTATAATAGCTTAAAAAATGGTATCAAATTTTCAAGAGAAGGCATGAAGATTTGAAATTATTTACTAGGAGTAGGGATATTTTGAATAAACTACAGAACATAGCTAAAAAGGCCCAGTTTGTCCATGAGTCATACAAAAAAACACTCCATTTACCTGAAGGCAGAGGTTAAGGAAAGTAGCTTGTAAGGTTCAATGAAGATAAGAGCAAGTATGCACACGTGCTAGTCAGTGTAATGTATAACATTTGCATATGCAAGGACCCCAAAGAACTAAATAACTGTATTGTAAAGGAATATTTTCCACTACCTGCAATGGGAAAATACTTCAAAAGACATTTCATTTAAAGTCTTCCACAAAGCTTGATTGATAGGAGAGTTTTGGCATGTATCTTCAGGAAAACTAAGTTTACATCTTTGTTTGTTCAACCCTTGCTTAAAGAGATGTTATTTTTCAAACTATTTCTTTATGCTTTGCTCCTGAGGTGCGTCACCAAAATCTGTTGAAAGTAAGTTTGATGACACAACAGTTGTTAAGTCTGATAGTATTTTACACTGTGGGGAAACGGTTCAAAGGATGATAAGAAAGAATGAGCAACTTTGGAAATATTCAGAGCATAGGCTAAGACTATAGAAATAAAAATTTTAAAATCTATTTAATAGAAATTATATACCCAGCAAAGTTAGCACAGAAAACATTAGAGCCAGTTCACTGTAGGAGGAAGCCCTCAAACATGCTTGTTCTCAAGCAGAGGCATGGCTAGGAAAGCTTTCTTTGGAGCAGTGGACTAAGGAGGATGAGATGTGCCCAATTTGACTGCTAGCAATCTGAGAGTGCTCAGGAACAGAAGTATCTAATAGATATCAAATCGGTATATTCATAAAGAGTATAAGGAACTAAAGGTATAATTTCTCAAATAGCTGGAAAGTCAATTAAAGAGCAAAGTGGCTACAGATGTATGTAATAGGAGGCCTGATACAGTTCTTTGAGAATATCTAGTTCAAAAAGAAAGAAAGGGGAATTTTTCCACACAATGAGCTATCACTGAAATTATTTGTCAATATGCTCAAATGAAGAAAAAAGCTGTGGTCTTAGTCTGCTGAAATACAAGATTTCATGTTTTTTTAATGGAAATTCAGTCTGAGTGAACAAAACCCAATTACTGAAATTGTCAGGTAAATAACAGAGTAAGGTTGTAGAGATTTATTTTTTTATTAGGCACATATATATGATTTTCAACTTGAATACTAATCTACAAGAGAAGCTGCATTGTAAATGCATGCTCTAGATATTTTTGTGTAAAAGGACAGCTGAGATAGATTATATACATGTCAATCTTTTATAACAATAAATCTGTTTGGCCTTCCATGAAATATGGAATACTATTACTAGAAATATTTAAAGGGATGAGACATACTAAGGAAACTATGGAAGTCATAGGGTATGGAGAGCAGAAAGAACATTTTGTAGAATCTCTTATCAATAGAAAAGTAACACCTGAGTAAGTAAGGAATTTTTTTGGGGGTAATTGGTTAGTGATTCCTAAAATACTCAAGTTAAAAAAACCCATTAATTTTATTTTTTTTTAAAATGCATGTTGTGAGAATAATTGAAGTTTTAAAGTGAAGAATGAAGGATATTCTACATTTCCATGGTGTGATGCCTAGGCTAGTACAAATAGGTTGGGATTGGCCTGGCATAACAACCTTTGTCTGTGTAAACCACAGGAAATTCCTGTGCCTTTACCTTGGGATTTAGAAACATCTTGCAGGAGAAGAGACTGGATGTTTTCCATACAGGACACAGCTTATTATTTGCTATAAAGCCATCTCAAACTATTAGGTGTCCTCAGCAGCCTGACTGAATGGTGGGAACATAAGGGGCACTGCCCTTACCTCCCGTGTGAGAAGATGAGTTCTACAATATACAATTCAGTATTAGGGAAACTACTCTGTATTTGGTTTGCAGTGGGTTAACCCTGACTTGCTATCAGGTGCTTACCAAGCCACTTTCTCCATTACCTTTCTTTCATCACTGAACTTGGTGTTTTCATAGTTGTTTCTTTCATGTTTTCTCACTCTTCTCTCTCACGGTTTCTGCACAGCCTTTTTTCCCCTTGTTAAAGCTGCTATCCCAGACTATGTAACTGGCAGTCTGAACTTTGGCCAGTAGTGACTCTGTCTTGGAACCAGCTGGAACTGACTTTATCCAACGCAGGGGTTCCTGGTGTCATCTCACAGAAGCCAACCCTGCAGCCCCCCTGCTACTAAAACCTTGCCCCCTGCACTCAATACACTGTTCTTTCTACCTCTCACAGTTCTTTAAGCCTCTCAAATATACGTCAGTTTTGAGGTTTATTTATGGAAGAGAAAAATCTAGTCCAAAGCGCGTGAACATAAACTGATGGTCCAGCACAATGTGACCCGAAATCAGTATAGTTCTCTGTTTATTAGCCAAATCCAAATTCTTAAATACTATGTTCCTTCTCTGAACCAACCCTATGTGACACTTGCACCGCTAAAGAAGACATCAGCACAGGTTAATTCATCTCTAGTAGTGATATGTCATACCTAACACAGCAATATCTAACAGAGAAGTACTCTTCAGTGAATGGGAATCAGAATGCTTCCAGAGAAATATGAGCAAAGAAGCTTGCTGTTTGTGCTGCTGCAAACATGTTTGAATTTGCAATCAGTCTTCTGCAGTCAAAATAATAAAGTGCACGAAGAAGAAGCCAGACTTGGAAGATATTTGTTGCTGTTGTATTCTAGCACCAATCCAAGGAAAGATGAATGGTGTCATCTGCTGATATTTTGTGTAAGACAAAAGCAAAACCAAGTAGGCCCTTCAGGGGAATACCTTTAAGTTACAAGTCCCTTTAAGTAGAAATTGTAATTTGGATTTTTGTAGTGTTTAGTAAGGCAAGTAAAGTCTCCACATAGTGCCACTGTAGTGGTATTTTATTCATCTCAATGCTTTTTCACAGCTTTTTCAGAGCTTGCAGAAGTATCAGTAATTCTATATGCAAAAGATATGGTGAAAATTTTTCTTTTTGTTTTTATAAAGACTTTGTTTTCAGTAATTAAGGAAATGAAGTGAAGTGACAAAGAAAAAAATATCAAACTGCATGGAAGACATCTAAATTACAGGGAGGTAAACTAAAGTGGAAACTTAGTGCAGATTAAATGTTCTATGTGTATGTACTTTCCTAAGTTCATTCATCTCAATGAATAAGATCTTTTTTCCTCAGAAAACCAGGAAAACAGAAAAATTTATGAAAGAATACTTAGTAATGACACAATAACCAGCTTAATGATTTTCACTTCATGTCCCAGATCATTAATCTGACCACAGAGAGTAATGCAGAGACTAATGTCAAATAACACCATATCTTTTTAGAAAAGATAGTAACTTCACAAAATTCTGTAGAGTGCAAATGGGTCATCTCCTAGAGAAGAAACTTTTATTCTGTGTAATTACTTAAAAATTAAAGAAGATATTTCTTTTATTTTCTGTATCTTTTCATGTGCAACAACAACAACATTGCTTGTTTGCTTTTCCTATACAATAAATGCCCTCAGCCAAGGAATATTAAAGACAGCAATCGAAAATATGATAGGCCTCTTGAAGAATTTTCTACAGTCTTTGAACCACAGGTTTAACTCATACTAAGCTGTAATTTTTGCCTGAAATCTTTGCTGCAATACACTTTGGTTATGGTAATAAGCTTGGGTATCTATATTACACTTTCAGAATGGGAGAAATACTGAAATTGAAATATATGAAATGAAAGAAGCACTCTCTTCAAAAGTGACTCCCAAAATCTTGATACACTTAAGTGTAAGAGCTATTTGAATTCAGTGCTTGTGAACTTTACTTGGAGTAGATATGTTTTATTATGGCAGAATGACATATTGGGGAAGTATTGTTAAGCCCTTGCTTTAGACATATGAGGCCAATCTTCTCAGGCTCCTTCCATGGAGAGTGAGTTCTCGAGGGAACCAGTGGGCTCCTCCGTCAGGGTCCTGTCCTTAGCATCTTGCTAGTGATGCCCATCTCTCTTCATGACCGTAGGGGGTTTCCAAAGAGCTGAAGCTCTTAAAGCGAAAGTCAGCATTTAAAAAGTACTTTGTACTCTTATCAAGTCCAATAGACTTTCAGTACAAATTCAGAGAGTTTTCTGGTAAAGAAAACAATTTTTTCCCCTCTCTCTCTGGTTCCATAGAGTCAATATCTGTTTTAATATATATATATGCATATTAGAATATATAACAGATATAAGTTATATAATATTTATGCTTTACTTCCTTCAGCTTTGAATAAAGTTTTTGCATAATAAGTTTGTGTAAACTATTTAAATAACGAAAATTTGACCTGATTTGCTCCCGTGGCTCTAAAAATGTGTATATAATTTTTAAGACCAATATCCAAATCTTAATATACTTGGCATTATAAAATGCAGTCTATCAAGTATTTGAAACAATGAAATTGGAAAACAGAAAGACAGAGAAAAACAGCTGAAGAACACTGTGGTTTATTAGTAAAAACAAAACTAATCGCTCTTTAAGTTATTACAGCACTGAAAGCTTAATTTTGATGAGCGACTAAAAAATGCTTTTTGTCCCATAATCCTCTCTTACATGGTCTTGTGGAATAGCAATTGTTTGAATAGTTATTTGTTCATGATACTCAATATTTATGAGAAATACCAGTGTTTTTAGTTGTTCTGGTTTTGCTTGTTTAATAAACAGAGGTTGTAAATCCTGAAATAATAATAAAAAAAGGATTTGCCTCTGCATAAGCAAATGACAGATTGAAAGGAAGAGTTGTCACCCACAGCTTTTTCAGAGCTCGCAGAAGTACCAGTAATTCTATATGCAAAAGATATGGTGAAAATTTTTCTTTTTGTTTTTATAAAGACTTTGTTTTCAGTAATTAAGGAAATGAAGTGAAGTGACGAAGAAAAAAATATCAAACTGCATGGAAGACACCTAAATTACAGGGAGGTAAACTAAAGTGGAAACTTAGTGCAGATTAAATGTTCTATGTGTATGTACTTTCCTAAGTTTATGGACCAGGAAGACTGGAGCAAAAAAAATTGTTCTTCAAAATATGAAGCTATAGGAGCAAAGGATTAAGACCATAAAATTCAGAAAAAGCAGATTATCATTTTTGGGTCAAGTGGTTTCTAGTTATAACATTTGAACTTCCTTTACTAAAAAATGGCAAGTTCTGACTCTTGCAACAGAGAATCATAGAAGTGTATTGAGTGAGATCTTTGATTCAGAGGACAAATATGTCCTCTTTCCACATTTTCTGCATTGAATATTTCTGAGCTCACAATCAGATAGAGGTGAAATTTAGATTATTCACTTAGAACCTGTTGATTTTTATGGTTGTTAAGTCTGAATTGAGTATGAAAATAAAACAGCTTTAATGCAAGAAATCAACTTTTGAGCTCGAGTGGTCTTGCAATTGTAAATAAAAGGAGACCCACGAATCACAACTGAAACTGAAAAATTAAAATGATTGTCCTTCTCTGGTTGAAACAGCCTAAGCTAAGACGGTGTACACTTCGGGAGAAAAATGTGTTTTCTATTGCTACAGATCTGATCTTGTCAAACAGTATGTGCTATTTAGAGCTTTGCTGAGAATGAGATAAATAATTGTCAACTGATGGTTTAGCTTTCAAAGTCTCTGTTGGTACTTAGCTTCCACCAGGATCTCCCTCTAATTTTCACTTTCTGTTGGAGTTGTACTTCCAAGTATGGACTTTGCAAAAGGTGCCTTGTTGTGAATATTTGAGAACCTTGCTCTGATCTGATAATAGTATTAAGTCTGAGATCTATAAAGGAGCTAGGTCTCTTTTCTCTGAAATAAAATCCCTCTCTTCCCTTTTAGCTTTCTCTCTCTGTCCTTCTGGACAGACTTGATCTCCCATGCTACCGCAGAAAAAAAATAAGAAATGAATCCTTTGACCGTCTGTTTCTTAAATGGAGCTTTCTTCCATTCTTACATGGTTGGAAATTTAAAAGACAAGTGCCAAAACTATCCTATGTGAAGAAAAATAAGTTACAGAGAACAAGATTTTATTAGTCCTGAAAGATGCAGATAATACTGATCATAAAGCTATAGAAAAGCTTTCAGTGGATCTGGAGTACATAGGTTCCCTCCTGAAATTCAATGTGTTGCTTAATGGCATGTCTGCCTTTGATGAATTTCTAAAGGAATATTCTGCTCATGTATGACATCTATTCCAACATCCTGGATTCTTTTTCTGTGTAGTGAATCCAGTTGAACACGACACACAGGAAACAAAATCTTGCAATCCAACATATTAAATGTATAGGTGTTTCCTCAATGATTTTCTTTGTATCAACTCCTAATGACTACAAGCACAGGTGTTATTTTTTCCAATGAATTAATTAATTAACTTTTTAATGGATGAAAACTGACTAAAGCATTCTATACCAAAATGTGTGATGATTGGGAGGAATGATTTTAAGTTATTTTCTGTTAATTTCTTTCTATACTTCTCCTTTGTCTGGGACATATCACTGTTGAGAAGGAGAAAAACATGTAAATAAAAAAGTTCAAGTCTATTGTGGCAAAGTAGATTAAACTTAGCACAGTTTTTGATTATAAATATTATTTAAAATTAATTCTCTTTTTTTGTTTGCTGTTGTTTTAAATCAGAATTTTAGGTAGCTTTTATAAATTATATAATTAAATTTTGAATGTACTAATTTTTCATTTGGAATTTCCTCTCATTTTTATTGTGTTGCTGAATATATAAACAGGATTATTCTCATGTCATTGACTGAGGGAATTCAAGCTACATACGCATGTTAATATTTTAAAACAGATCTCTGCAGAACTTACTTGTATTGAAATTTATGACAGACTGGAGGTGGCTTTATTTCCCTCTGCATTCATCCATGTAGCAGTAACAAATGTCCTGACTGAATAAATGAATCACAGTAATGTCATTTCTGTAGTTTTGTTTTTAATTATGCAATCTATGGTGAGCCAAAGACTGAACTGCAGAAATACATCTTGTTATGTGAGAAATACTACTCTGTCACATGGCCAGTATTCACCTGGAAGGTGTACATGCCAAAGCCTGAAGGCACAACATTGCAGTATATGTATAACAAATAAAAAATACCACTTGGAAGAGAAGGACCAATAATGACATCAAGATGTGTTTACTTGCTCTATATTCTGTTCTCCTCCTTTAGAGATCACATTGTTTAAAACTAAAATAATTGACATAAACATCTGTGCATTTTTTTTATAGATGCTTTGCTCACTGTTTCATAATTTTAAGACTCTCAAAACTGTGGTGGTATCTTTCTGGCAGGCCAGGAGATGTGGTCATCACTTTACTGAATATTCAACCCTGCTTCAGGGAGTGAAGTCCAGCATATTTTTTCAGGAAGTATGGGAAGGGAACAGCATGACGAAGGATGAAATTGCAGTGTTCTAATAATGCAAACCTTTTCCTGAGACAGATTCATCTTGGTGGTTTTTTTTTGTTTTGTTTTGTTTTGTTTTGTTTTGTTTTGTTTTTTTTAAATAATACAACTGAGGGACTGCAAGCTGCTGCTCATTTTTAAAGGTAGCATAGTCATTTGCTTTAGGGCTATAAAAACTGAAATTAGCTCAGTTGGTTAGAACACGATGCTAATAATGTCAGGCTTGTGGGTTTGATCCCTGTAGAGGGACTCAATGATCCTTGTGGGTCCCTTTCAATTCAGAATAGTCTGTGACATATAACAAAATAAGATTTGCCCCAACAGTTTTGTGGCCATTTGATATCCCAGACTCGAACAATTTGAATAAAATTTAATTAGTTACCCACCATTCTCATACGGAGGTGGCACTCATGGGCAGTCTAGGAGCATTGATTTGGTGTTCTTCTAGCTGGTTTTAGTAGTTTTTCAGTGTTAATTAGAAAAGAGTTTTGTTTTAAAAGATAATATATCTAATGACACATGTACTTCAGATATAAGATTTGAAGCTTTAAGGGAGGGTAAAGTAGAGAGGATATTTGCATTACAAAGAATAAAGAACAAGTAACTCTTATCTGTTGCTAGCACATTGCTTTCACTAACACATTCTGTAAATACCTTCGTTCATGTCTGGACCTGACACACATTATATTATCTTTTGCTTAATTTGTGGCATTTTCAGTCTCTTCTCTACTTCTCCTGCAGTGAAAATTCATTTCTAGATTTTATGAGATGTCAGACTTCCTCCAATAGTGTGAAAAAATAACTCGAAGGCTCTAAGTAAAAGGTTTTAGGCCATGATTGACACAGCATAGTAGGTCATATGCTCCCTTGACAAGTAGTAAATTCTGAGCTATACTACAAAATACAGGTGTTCCTAAGGAAGATTCTGACTGGATAATTCGTGAGCATCAGCCTATATATCAAGTGTAGCAGAATGTAAATGGTTTGTGAAGAATCTTTCTCTGCTGGATGTGCCCAGGAAAAAGAGGATGCTGTGTGTGTGACAATTAATTATATCTAACTGATGGAAATGGGGATTACAGATTACACTGATGAAAAACACAACCATCACTCAGACAGACTTTGACAGGACCTTCCAATCAAAATTCCATTTTCTGACCCTCGTGGATTAATTTACAGGCACGCACACATGCACAAAGTTTGAAGCCCTATTGATGAAGAAATCACATCTTCACAAACAAACCTGACAAAAAAAAAAAAAAATCCTCCTGTTTTGTAAATGTAACGAGTCTGCGAGGTGATGGAAATGTGTTTGCACAAGACACTTTGTAAAATAGTGTCAGAAGACTTTCATTGACAATTATGATTTTTCCAACCCTGATATTCTAATAAAAAAGATATTTTGATATAATGAAGATATGGTGGTTTGTATTTTCCTGGCTATTCTGTAGCAGTTAATGTTGGATAGACATTGTCTGCTGGTTAAAATTTTAAACTACCAGTAGTGCACAGAAACTGTTTCTCTACATCCTGCTTTTTGGTGACATACATTTTCTGCTTTCTTTTGCTATTTGGCATAAATACAGCTATTTGCATGAAAAGAGAGGGTTGCGGAAGGGGTGGACTTAGGGACCCACCTACTCTTACTGTTTACTCTTTGCATAAAGTCATAATCCCTGATGAAGTAATCAGCACTTCTGCCATAGCACATCATTAAAGTTGCACAAAGGAAGTCGCAACTCAGGGATTCTTATCTGAAAGGATTCTGAAAGCTGTTACCTGGTGGCTGACTTCAACGGGACCTGGAGACAGCCAGCATGTCTCACTATCAGAACTGCCTTCCCTGAAGACAACCAGTAAAATTGCCATTGTTTTCAATGAAGCAGAATTATACCCTCAATGGGAAAAAGGAAATGAATATTGAAGAAACAAAGATGCTTCTTTCATGCAAATTGCTTTACTAATAAATAAAAAAAGAGGAATTAGAACCAGGAAACACAGGAGATAAAGAGAAACTGTTGTCTGAATTAATGCCTTTCAAATTTTCCAATGAGGCATTTAGTTAGCATTTACTAGTAATGTTCATTATACTTTGATAATTATTTAGAGCTTTCTCCCTCACATACTGGTTGTAGTGAAAGACTGTATCATGGTTCACTAGTTAGGGATTCTGTTACACCATTATACAAAAATGAATAAAGAGTAGTTTTTCTAGGAAGAGGGCTGAGAACCTGTGAAATGAAGGAGCTCAATTAGAGAAAACCTGAAGTTAATGGGAGTGTGTTCTGTAGGACATGTATATTTTAAATTAGTGTATTCTAAAAGAATAATCCAAATTTAATTAAAACTGAAAAAGCACCACCACCCCACCTCCTCCAAGGCAATACTGTAAAGTCTTTCCTTGCTGTCTGTCTGCCCACCACAATATCAGAGAAAAGGAAACTCAAGTAAATTGGATGGTGCATATCCAGTGGATGTTGTAAAACCCAATGATTATGAACTGCTACTGTGTAATGGTACTTGTCTTTCCTTCAATTTCTCTCACCACAGTTTTTTTTTAAGTTACCCGAAGTTTGTAATTTGTTGGAAAACCTGAGATTGTAACTTGTAGGAACACCAAGCTCTGCCTCCACTGAGTTAATTTTATACATTGTACTCAATTTATGCATGTATTTAGTCAATATGTTACACTAATAATGTGAAACAAACACAAACAAATAATACTGATGAAACCATATATCCTAATTACTGACAAAGTAAAAAATGGAGTATATATAAAGTTCAGTGTTTAGTGCCTAGTGGGAAGTTTTTACTGAATGGTACCTATTGAGACAGACTGACTTTTTTTTTTCTATACTTTTATAAGGCTGTGCTATATAAAACTAGAAGTCAAGTTAAAGGGAAAAAAAGATTTAATTGTGTAATATTCTTTTAAAAATCAGAATATGCAAAGAAATATTTTATTCCTTTTCTTTTTTTTTTTTTTTTTTTATTTCCCCTGTCACTAATTTGTTCAGAGCATTTATTAAAGCCTACCTATTTTGTTTCAACTTGACCCAGTCAAAGCTGTTTGAAGACATTTACAATGATGAAGAGGGATCTTCAATTAACCTTCTTGGCTGAGATATTTGATATGCATGAGTTACTATATAACAGCTTAATTATCTAATACTCTTTGTAAAAGATTTCTAATAAAGAATGGAATTGATTTATATATTATGAGAGCATAATAATTTATTTAATTTTTCATCAGACTTCTTTTGCCCAAATGTATGTAAATTAACTACCAAGCTAAGAGACCAAGACCAATAGTCAGGACCTGACAACTTTCGAACTCTCTGTGTTTTGATAACTTTGCTTTGAGGAAGAAACAAAGCTGCTGATAAAAATAATCAAGTTCTACAGAATTGCACTGCAGGTCAGAACTTAGTAGAGTTGTAGACATGTATTTTAATTTAGAGAACCATTGTCAGAATTTTTACCACAATAGGTAAAAAGAGGTAGACAAAGAGGATTTTTAAAATTCACTTTACAGGAGATAATTGATATTTCTTATACATATATTTTAATAATATTATTTATCCCTATTATTTTTGTGACATTAGAATTAACATATTCATTATCTTTAATAAGAATATAAATATATACATTTTCTTAAAATTGCATTCTTGTGAAAAAGAACATAGGAGTAGATTTTGGCTAGACCAAGAGAAAAAACAATCAGACTCAATCCTGGTTTATCTT
Organism: Oxyruncus cristatus; assembly: GCA_013399855.1. Lineage (NCBI taxonomy): Eukaryota > Metazoa > Chordata > Aves > Passeriformes > Cotingidae > Oxyruncus > Oxyruncus cristatus. Next base: position 3,216,722 of record VXAY01007342.1, read on the forward strand.
AGTCCTGATGCAATCCAAGGCCACTTCTAGCATGGAATAGTCAGATTCCTTGCGTACCTGGTGGCCTGTTACAATAATACTAGTAAAATACTGTTTGTCTTTACTGGATCAAGTGTCCAGGCTTCTTATTGAAAAAGATAATTACAATATTACAAAGGAGGAAACTGAGGGACTGCAGAATGAAATGATTTCTTGAGTGTAACAAATGGTACTGGTGACAAAGAAAGGCAATAGAATTAGGGTTTGATTCCTCAGTTATCGTATTACTTGCATAGAATTTGTAACCTCAGTGTTGCCATATCTTGGTTGTGACATAAGAAAACTGTTATCTAAGAACTGTGGTTTAAAAAAAAATAAAATAGTCAAGACACTAGTCAGCAGATGAAAAGAAAAAATAAAACAGTCAGGATGAAATACCTGCTGAAAGGGATGTGAAATTTGTCACTGTCTTCTGTGAATACAGAATTTCACTGTAAAGAGAGTGAGTAAGAATTAAATCCCCAAACACCAGAAAATGGTGGTTCAAAGGTGACTTTTAGGAAGAGGTTTGGGAAGTGAGTAAGGAGCAAAAGGGAAGTAGAAAATAATGAATTCAGTGCTGTAAGCAAGTGCAGACTTGCACAGATTTCTAAAGGTGGAAATAAATGAAACAAAACAGTCTCTCATCACTAAGAGAAGGTGAAGATTGATATTTTTTGCATGACAGCTTACGTTTTTTCACTCCTTTGAAATATATTTTCCTCTCCAGTAATAAACATAAAGATAATAAGCATAAATCCTTGGCAAGACACAGATAAACAGGTTTTGCTAAAATTGATCCTGAGTGACTTTTAATTTTTGAGAAAATTAGAGATTTTTTTTTAATTTTGTTATTTAGACATTTTACTTAATTTTTAAGAAATTGTTTCACCAAAACCTCAGAATCTCATCTTGTTTACAGTTAATGCATAAAATATCATTATTCCCTTCCTTTCAAGAGACAGTGTTCATTATGATTTGACCTAGTTGCTCCAGGTTGTCTCCATCCTTTAGATTCCTGCAATGAATTGCTTAAGTACCCTTTATGATCAAAAAAGAGAATTTCATCTCCAGCAAACAGGCTGTCTAGTTTTAAATAGGTATGCAGGCTAGGAAGTGTGATCAGGGGTGTCATGAAGTTTCTGCCTGGCTGCTGGCAGGAGATTGGTGTTCTTTCAGGTTGCAGGCAGAAGTGGTCTACTAGCACAATGTCAGTGTCCTACCCAAAATTTTCACTATAAAATTCCGAAGCTTTAGAGTTTATATATATTTATATACGTGTGTGTATGATGTACTCAAAACTTTAGACATAATTTCTTTTTCAGTTACATTTTGATGCTCAGGTGTCATCTTAGATAGCACCTAAAACTAGAATAGAGACTGCAGGCTATCTTTTCACTTGTATGCTGTAAAGAAAGGAGGCAATTAACTCCCTTTTATGAAAAATGAAGCTGTTAACAGTAATCGCTCTCAGTAAGGAACTGAAATGTTAGGCAGGAACTAGGATTTCTTTGTTAGAATGTTTCAAATTGTATTTACTATATGAGGCTTTTTGCTTTAGCATTTCTTATGTGTTACAGTGACTGTCTGTGTTACAAGTAATAGCAAAAATAATGGTCAAGTTCTTAATTTGTTGACTGGGGTTAGAGTTTTCCAAAGTGTATTGATAGAACAGGCAAGCTTTCTGGCAAAGCAAAAGTTGGTTAGTGAGTCGATGCGTCAGGAACAGTATGAATCTGACATACCTTTGTTTCCACTGGAAACCAATCTGCACAACTGCGGAACAGGTTATTCTGGCTCAAAGTAAGGAGCAGGAAGTGCTCAGGATATTTACACTTCTGTAGTGAAAAATTTGAATTTGCAAAGGCAAATTCTAATGATCTAGGGTGGGAATTGTAGTAATTCAGTCCATTAGGAGTCTCAATCCTAAACTAGCCAATGAACACTAATTTAAAAGTAAGTGTCCATGACATCCTAAACTATGAAGTAGGTCTCTGATACCTGCCGTAACAATAAAATCATTATAGTAATTGTGGAGCTGAGAAGTAGAAAGTTTAAAACAGAATAAAGATTTGAAATACTGACAAAGTCATCCAAGACCAGTTGAAAAAAAATAAGTGTAATTTTTTATTAACATAAACTTGATTTAAATTTGACTTTTTTTAAAAGTTTTTTTTTCCCTTCAGTGACTGTTTCCCTGAGAAAAATGTTCCAAATATGTTTAATAAGTGCGGTCTTTTTTCTATCAACTTTCAAGTGCTGTTTCATGAGAAAAAACTGAAATGAAGCACCAAAAGTTTTGAAGGAAAACCTTGATGAAAAAGGAAAAAAAATCCCACTGAAACTGCTTAGAAAAGGTTTTCTGCCACCAGAGTACCTCTACATTTAAGCACTATTTATATGTTCACTTTACCTGCTTCAGTATACCCGTATGTTGGAACTGCTTATCTTTGGAGACAGAGAACATATGATGTCATTTATTAAACTGTTATGGAACTAAGTTGCTTTATTTTTTTTTTTCCTCTCCAAATTCAATTTTTTTGGTAGTCATAAAAGAAGAAAAACCTTATTTGCATAATGAGCCCTTTTCTATCTCCCTTCTGATGACATAGAAAGGGATGATTTTTTTCCTTGTAAATTACACATTCCCCAAGGAATTATCAGTTTTTTGAGTAACTCTAGCAAAATGTGATGAATTCATGGAAAAGAACTTGACCAGAAAGAATAGAAGAAAGAAAAAATAACAGCATACTGAAATATCTTGGGTTTCCTGTGTTGTTACAATCATCACGCAGGTGACTGAAATGGTGAGAAAATCATTGTATTCTTGTAGTTTAGAATTTTCCTTCTCTGTCATTATACTGTGTCATACCATGAAGCTTTACAATGCTGATACAGTTCCTGTAGGTTTGCTTAACGGTAAACATGCAAAAATCACTCAGCAACAGCTTAGAAAAAATATCAAAAGGTCTTTGTTTAGTGACAGAGTTGAATTTCTCTTCTGACAACTTGAAGCAACAGGAATGCAGAAAAAGAACATTCTCAATCAAAACACTAAGCAAAGTTTAGGCACATCCAGGTATGTTCAGGATACAGAGTTCATTTAGCAAGATAAATGGTAAGATTACAACAGATACACAAGCTAACAGAGAGAAACTAGTATTTTGGAAATCAGAAAGTTGTTATTATAGGTGCTACAGTACTTTACATTTGTTGGCTGCTGCTGGTGGGAGAAAGGGGGAAGAAGGGCAAGGAGGAGTGAAACAAGAATGAAGGAAAGAGTTTCTGCTGTCTTTTTATCTCTCCTGAAAGTCCTTGAGGTTATCAACCAGCTTATTATGATATTTTAAAGGTTTTACTTCTAGCAATTAATTATTTTTTCCCTGTTAAAATGCTTAAATGGTGCTGAAGAATTTTTAACTGAGTAAGAAAAACACCTTTTCAAAGAACATATCTAAAACTCATTTTCTTAAAGAGAAAGCCAAAGTGCATTTCCTATTTTTAAAAATAAGTTTCATATATTATTATAATTGGAGACAAACAATTACTGATCAGTTGAAAAGGAATACATGCAGAAGCCTGTAAGTAATAGGCAAGTAAATAACATCATGAAGCTGAACTGTGTCTGTTCAAAATTTCCTCTTTCTTGCTTTTACCATGAGCGGTACTTGTGTGCATACACGCGTCTCTGCACACTTGTGTGGATGGAATTCCTTTTGTGAGCTCTTAATGGAGAAGCAGGACTCATTACATCTTGCAGAAATTCCAGCGCTGCCTTTGAACAAAAGGAGAGGAGAATTACTCCCCTACAGTAGTCACAGAGGGTTACAGCTTCTTTTGTGATTCCAGACACCATGGCACTGTGAACTTAAGCATCCAGACCATACTGGTACCTCTTTCAGTATTCCACATACCTAGTTCATTCCCAGGAAAAATGGTAATTAAAAAAGACTAAAATAAAATATCTGGGAACCTCATATCATTTTACCTTTTAAGCCTTTTGCCATGGGATGTGCATTTCAGATTCTACGTCGGCCTGCAGATGATGTCATCATTACAAGTGATGAGCCAGAGCTGTTACACGTGGCCTCCTCACCCTCTCTTATGAGAAGTGTAAGATGCAGACAGCATCTGTCTATATGTGCAGAGTCATGGGATGAGGGGAAGCCATTTGAGGAGTGGCTGAGGTCACTTGGCTTCTTTTAGCCTAGAGAAGAGGATACTGAGGGGAGACTTCACTGAGGTCTTCAGCTACCTCATGAGGGAAGTGCAGGGACAGGAAAAGACCTCTTCTCTCTGATGGCCAGTGATAGAACAGAAGGGAATGGCATGAAGCTGTGTCAGGGGAGTAGTCACCAAGACTCCCAGAGTTCAAGAAGCGTTTGGACAACACATAGGCACATGGTGTGATTCTTGGTGTGGTGCTGTGCAGGGCTAAGATTTGGCCTTTGATGATCCTTGTGGATCCTCTTCAACTCAGGATTTTCTAGGATTCTAAGGTCAGAAAAATGATAAAATGATAAAATAAGAAGCATGCATAAAATGTAATCTTCTCTCATAAATACCTGGTCATCTTCCAGTGATTAGTTAATTAGGCACTTCTAGAGCTCTTGCTTTATTCTTCATTAAGTTGTTGAATATCTTTTTGAACATGAGTATACTGTTAGCTTTCACACTAACCCTCAGCAGGATAATCAACAGAATATCATATTAATCAAGTGATTCATCAGATGTCATTTTAAAACCATTAAACAAGCACAGACATTTGTATCCCCCCACCTAATTCATACTTACCTGGATCCCCATTCTAATTGTAGTGAGGCTATCAGTTCACTGGGTTGCCAGTTGGAATAGGTAACTCTTGCTTGCAAACAAATAAAATAAACAAGGGGCAAAAGAGAAAACATTGTTATGCTCGCAAGAGAAGGGAAGACCAGAGAAACTGAGTAGCTCACAGAGGAGACATAGTACAGCAGTGCACTGAACTCAGAACTGTTCCACGTCTGTTGGAGGAATATCTTTCCTTTGAGCTTTTGGCTTGTAAATTTTTAGTTGATAGTGTGGAGAAAAAAAAAACAAACCTGTAACATTAACAGTGTCTTTCAGAAATCTGCTTCATTCACCAAACCATGATTTGCAATGTGCAGCGCCATCTTTTCTTATGTCTCTCACTCCTACCCCCCTCACATGCTTTCTCTCATCACTCCTGCTCTCAAAATACATACAACCTGACATGTACTTTCGTGTAATAGCTCCCAATCATTTCTTTTTCTTTCCAATTAAGAGGAGAGCCTTGGAGTTAGGGATTTACTAATTGACATGATTCAGTCGTGGTTTGGTATATATATTCTGCTTTCTTTAGTAGCTAGTTAGCTGAAAAATACTCATATATTCATCATCACTTCTAAACAACCACAATTCGGGGATGTTCTGGCTGTACCCACCTCTCCCAAAGAACAAAGTTTTTTTCTTGGAAGGAGCAACAGTATTGGGGGAATAACTGAGGGTTGTGATTGCATGTAGTCATGTGAGAATTTATCCTTTTAATCCACTAAATAAAATAAATTAAACACACATTAAATGGGTTTTATGAAAGTATGCACTAGCATCAGCAAAACTCAGTGTCTCTAACTTAAGTTCCTAAGGAATTATTTTCATAAGCTCTAACAAACCCCATTTTGAGGAGAGTATATAATCCTGCTTGAAAACTTGATAATAAACTGAATATAATTATGAAAACATACAGAAACACTATCTATAATTTTTGTATTTTGGTATACATGATCATATGGTATAGAATTTTTCCAAAGTGTACTCAGCGTGTAAAATGAAAAACAGGTATTCCTTTAACTGCTTCATTCATTAAAGATTCAAATTATAATCCAAGATAAACTAACTTCAGGAGGTCAGGTTTACTATTGGTTTTATTATCCCATGTGAAACAGAAACAGAGTTGATAGTTTTCTTCAGGGCAAGAATCCATTAGTAATTGACACTAAAAACCTGTTTATTTTATAATCTTGCTCTAAACATTTTAATCTTTCTCAGCAGCTGTAAAACAAGTGTTTTCTTTTCCAGTGCATGTTGGAGCCAAGAATCCAGTCTTGATGAAGGTGAGTTAATCAACTGAAAGGGAGAGGTGAAATGGACTTGAGAGGAAGGAATGTAAATATGTATGTGATAGAGAATTGCAACATAGATGTTAGTCTTGAGTGTGTTAATATTGGTGCTCCCTCACTGGTCCTCTGCTTAGCTTAAGCACATATATGTTTTTTCAGTCTTCCAAGGTCTATAGGTTCCACGACATTTAAGTCAGGAATGGGCTTTGTTCTATGTGCAAGCAGCATCTAATAAATGGATGTTGATGCCTTTTCAGAGCTGGTGGATGCTATTCATGTGATTACCTTAATTTTTATTGTCCAAGATATGATCATAAACTTCAGAAAAAACAGATCATGTGTGCTGTCTTCTGCTTACAATGGAAATTATATAAAACATTATTATAGGAATTATTATCCCTTATTATTATATAAGGGATCTGTTATTCTGACTCACCAGCTGGTAAACTAATTATGCTGATGTGATGCTATTCCTATATGGATTGTAAGTTTAATTAGCTGTCAGGGTGCATAGCACCCTTGTATATAGCTACCCTTCGGCATCTTAAATATAAATAACTCATGTACACCACTCATATTTGTTGCCTAATATCTCTTTACCACATCTTTGAAATTTTGTTTTGCATACCAAGAAGAGCTTACCTCTGTCTTCAATTTATTCCTTACTGATTGTTTAGCAAGAAACGATATTATAATCAAAGCCCTCGGGTACATTCTTAGATCTCAAAAACATGACTGACTTAGTGTACAGGGACTTATCCGAGCACACTTTAAGTCTGAGAAAAAAAGGAAGTAGTCTGACTTTCTTCATCCTGGGTTAACTCAAAATTCTGAATCACACAGAATCACACAGAATCACAAAATATGCTGAATTAGAAGGGATCAACAAGGATCATTGACTCCAGCTCTCAGCCCTGGACAGAACCATCCCCAAGAGTCACACCATGTGCCCTAGAGTATTGTCCAAATGCTTCTTAAATTTCATCAGCTTTGTACTGTGACGTCTTCCCTGGGGAGCCTGTTCTAGTGCCCAACCACCCTCTGGGTGAAGAACCTTTTTCTAATATCCAACCTAAACCTCCCCTGACACAACTTCAGACCATTCCCTTGGGTCCTGTCACTGGTCACTACAGAGAAGAGATCAGTGCCTGCCCCTCTTCTTCCTTATACTTGCTGTGGATAAAGAACACACAAAGTTTGTTATCACAGCTGAAATGAAGTTCAGGAGCTTCTTTAAACTACAGTATTGTCTGAGCCCTTGCTGCTTTTATCATGTACAGCTATAAAGCCAACCACTTGAAGATATGCTTAATTTGAACATTAGTAATAAAAGTTCTCACAGGCTTTCATTTCTAGAATGTCTTATTATCTAGAGCAAGGTGAGAAACACGGAATTTACTTGCCAGCATGCCAGTTAATGAAAGAATGTTGAAACAGATGAACACAACGAATGGGGAATGTATTTACTCATAAAACATTTCTCTCTTCCTTTTAACCATAACATAAGGGTGTTTTTTGATTTTTTTTTCCTGAGGAAGTTGTGGGCTAGAGGGTGGGGTAAAAACACACCCCCACGTACATTCCTCCTGGCCCAAACTTGGATGTAACTCAAAGCCTGGGCTGCAAATTTGCCTTATTGTGAGTAGGAAAATCTGTCACTGTGGTAAGCACTAGAATATTGTGGAATATATTCTGATTTCACTCAAATTTGTATTGAAATAACACTGCTCGTTAGTCTTCACAAGAAGGTACACTAGTGACCTATTGTCACCTCATGTGAAAAAGAACGCTACCTATGTGGAGCTACTCATTTTGTTACAAATTAACTTATAAAAAAGACTTACAGCAGTTTCATAGTTTTTCTTTTTTTTTTTTTTTAATATATATATTATCCAGCAAATTGATCTGTCTTAGAAGTTACTCAAAAATTTAATAAGACTTCTCCAATTGTTTTCTAATTATTTATTGTCATTGTTGTTCTTAAATGTATGTTTTTAATATGTATACAAACATGGTTTAGAAGTCTGAATTCATTAAAGGAAAGCCAGAATGGAGAACTTGACCTGGAAACTCATCCCAAAGAATGCACTTAGTCATTACAGATATGAAATGCTTTGGTTAAGAGTTTTTGAGCAAATATAAATTCCTAAAGATTGACTCTAAAACATAACAATATTCTCTGCTGGATTCAGGAGGATTAATTACGTAGATAAACATGAGAACACATTTTTGAAAAACTTTTGATCTTCCACATGAACAATCTACACTTCTAATGGAAAAGGTTACAGAGCATCCAGAAATTCCATGTGTAAGGATATAGAAAGCTTTTCAGTATAAAATTCTCATTTAGTAAGCCTTCCTGATCTTGATTTAAATGCCATCTTTGAGGTCCAGATTCTAAAAATTGGGTAAAGACAGATTTGTATTTATCAAGGTCTATATGAAAGTTTTCAATAATCTAAACTGAGGAATAAAGAATGTAAATTACATTTTTTTTTCTGTAACAGAAATACCTATCATTACTGTTTCACAGTAGTCTTCCTTTTACCAAACTAAAACTAAAAAAAAAAAAAAAGAAAATTCATTCAAAGAGTCAATTTAAAAATATTCAGGTGTGTGTGAAAGAGGTCTGTCTATAATCATGGGATACGTGGCCTCCGTCATGTGTCTGTGGCAAACTAACACATGTTGTGGAAATGTGTGGTTGGACACCTAAAGCAACAGTCATTTTAATTATAGATTACTCAACAAATTGTCTGGGAATGGAGAAGAAATGCCCCCAAGACATTACCTACCCAGATCGGATCACTTTCCTGAGAAAGAATTGGTTCCTTTGCAGCCAATGGATATGAGTATCTCCAGAAAACTGAAGAAATTTGGCCTTAATATATAAAAGAACAACAACAAAAAAATAATTTTATCTCTATGTAGATATACGTGTTTACTTCTTGCCTTTACCCAACACAGTTGAAAATGCAGAGGCAGGCCTTTGTTCTTGAATAGTACATGAAAAACACACCGTTAACCCCCCATGTGACTCTTTTAAAGCATACCCCATGGTGATAGGCTTTCATAGATCAGCTTCCAAGGAGGCTAAGCCTCATTCAGGAACCTAAATTATCAATTTCTCTTGTTTAGAAAGCTTGAACACTTCAGGGAGATAAACATACTTCTGACCCATTGCCTAGTGATACCTATTCTAAAAACTTGTCCTCTGTGGAAGTCGCTGTGAGACAAAATGCTATGACACTTTAGGGTTGTGTAGTTATGGACTGAAGTTATATTTCAGGCTCTGTGCTCTAAGCTTGCAGAGCACCAGCTCACCTCATTTAAATCAGGTTAATCCCCGAAAAACCGAGAGCAGTCAATGGCACTAAAGCTTCAAATATGAATGATCAAGAACATGTGGGGTTGCTGAAAGAATATCGTCTCAGTGGGAGGACTTAGGGAAGCGATGATCTATAATCCCTTGAATGATTGTCCTTTTTAAGAAAAATTGCTCCAAATGCCTCTTGGGATATATTCTTAGAGTCGAACCTTTATTTTGTCTTCTTATCTTCAGAATGGACAAGTAGGAATTATCTTTTTATTCCGTACAACAAGGAAAAAGAATCAAATAGTCTGAAGGATTATACTCTTGAACTCGATTCCCAGGAAGGTTACAAATCTTTTGGATTTGCTATCTTGACCACCTCAAACTAAACTGCTTTTATCAATGTCATTTAAACATCAGGGTCAAATATATAGACACTCCATGTATACATATAGTCTGGTAAACAGTATGATTTGTTGGATATTCAGTGTTGGATTTTTTTTCCCATTATCTTTTTGACTCTGAGTATCTGTGTGGGAAACACGTTGTGAAATTATTCTCCTAATTCTCCATGATAACCTGAAAATGGCCAGTTCCCTAGATATGAACCTGGTTACCAAGGAAGGCCTATATTAACCTACTACAATAACATCTACAGAGAATTTTTAAAACTAGAGGATGAAATTTTCCCTTGTAGATCAGGAAAAGAAGTTGTTCCACTTCCTTCTCTGACACTAAAGAGAACTTGACACATCACATTTCTGCGTTTTGTGAAATTTAAATATTTTGCCCAGACACTTCAGAATTTGATTTTATGCTGGGTTCAGATTTGTTTAGGAAGTCTGGTGTTCTGATGCTAAAGTGACAGACAAAAGGAACATTGGACCTCTGGGAAGAAAAATTATTTTTGGTCTAGACTATTCTGCCCCACATGCTTTTGGAAATGGGTTTTGATCAAATTGTTTGAGGAGGTTAATAAGAAATGGCTTTTGGAGCTGCCCTTCTACCAATGAACAAATATGTTTGGCAACCCTGAAGCCATCCGTCAGCCAGATAGGAGGAAGCTCCATGGGGGAGGTGTCGCTTTGACAGATGCCTGCAGCTCTTGCTTGAATTGAATGGATTGTACATCTGGCTGCCTACAACTACATCACACAACATGGCACAATCCCTTTTTCTCCCTGCCTCCCACACCCTAGCTCTCCACTCCCCATTTATTCTGGGTCTGACTCTGCAGCTGTGACACCCCCTTCATCATACAAATGTGGCTAGAGCCTCCCTCCACTGCCTGCTAAGAATTGTTTCACAGAAATGTGGCTGCTGTCCAGACGTCTGTTCATGTCTCATCTTGTACTTCTGTTTAGACCTTTTGATCTCATTCCTGCCTCTGTTGTTTTGTTTGTTTTACTCCTTGTCCCAGGAATCCTGTTGCCTTTTTGGTCTCTGAAGCCTTTCCTTCAGTTGCAGAGCCAGCCTTTCTGTTTGCCCAAGACAAGGCCTCCACCAGGCTGTAAATGGGTTATCCAGCTGATAACTGCAGTTATCCATCACACCAAAGAACGTCTGTGGCAATATAGCCTGTGACTGTGAGGTCTCTGACTCCCAGATTTCAGACAATATTTTGTGTTCAGCATTGACCCGCATGATTAGTGTCTTCAAAGTGTTATGTATTGCCTGGAATACTCTGTTTATGGTGTGACAGCTCTTTGTTAACTTGTTAAATATTTTAAATATTTTACTTTATACCTCTCTTTTTTAACCTTGAAGCCCTTATACATTTATAAGTGCTATCCTGTGAAATATTTGCATTCTGCAGTCCTTCCCTAACTGGAAAGTCTTTGGGTTTTGCAGAGTTTAAACCACTGAGATGGGTTAGTGAATTTCAAAAAACTTACCATAGAGGCATAATATTCATTTACACTGAATTCTAAAACACTGCAGACCTTGCAAGGATTTGTTTGTTTTTGTTTTGGTTTTGTTTTGGTTTTTCTTTCTGTTTGGTTGTGGTTTTGTTTTGTTTTATTTTGCTTGGGTTTTTTGTTTGTTTTGGGGGTTTTGTTTGTGGGTTTTTTACCTTTTTTTTTTTTCTTTCTTTCTTCAAGAAAATGCCCAGTACTTTGCAGGAATAACTATGTAGGATCAGCTTTGGGGTTTTAATGTAAAATAAAATGAGTTTTACTCTGAGGATTCTGATAAGGTAACTCACATGCTAAACAGTCTGGTTTTGCATAAAACGATACACTAAAACTTAAAAAAATGTAATTATCCATAGGTGACAAGAAGGTTACTCAAGATTTTTGTAGTTTCAATTTTAATTTTTATCTCAAAATGTGTATGGTGGGTTGAATGACTGCAATGAAGTACTATTGGAAATTCTGAGGAATCGATGAAAGAATCAATTTGAGCACTAATGGAAAAGAGCTGAGTCTTTATGTACTTTATTTACCAAAACAATACACTCAGGTTGAAGGCATGTGCTGTATTGACAGAATACTACAATATTTTCTTCAGAATATAATACATCAGTGCAATAAGGGATAACACCGTAGTGAGAGCAATTGGCCAGTGACAGAAAGGAGAGTGCACATAGTTAAATCTTAACTGTTCTCCTGCTGGACTGTCTCCTAACTATGCATGTGCACAGTCCTAGTAAGAAACATTTGGAGCAGCTTGTGATTTATCAAATTCACATTTTTTTGCTTTGCTTCCAATTAAAAATAAGAAGATGTAACAGGACTGTCCCCAGTACACACTTGGAAAAATGAGGAGAGAGAAGAAGCATTTTCAACTCTGTTTTAGAGACTGTTCTCTTGTGTGAACCTTTACAAGAAGGGTCATGATTTCTTCTTGGCAATAACATTGTTTAACCCAGATTCTGAAAAACAATGTTGTCTGCAAAAATCTTACACCTTCATGTTGTCAGAACACTGGCCACAAATCAATAGCTTTGTGCAGACATACCACTCAGTGATGCTTTTCCTTGGCTCTGTGCTAAACATTTGTACAAGCAGAACTATTACAGGATCTTGCAGTTTAAACATGTTTATTCACAGAGTGACCTTCAGTATAAGGTGCTTGAAAGTTCCCAGATCTTAAATTTTGGCCAAAAATTTCCCTGGAATGTTGCATCTCAACAGTAGTAGCAAGCAAATATACAAGAGCAGTCTATTTTCCAGCCAGTTCTACATAAGCAGAGATTTCTGAAATATCTTCAGTGCTCAGGATAAAGTAATCAGAGTTATACTTTTGCCCCAAAAAGTTTCATGAGCAGTTTTATGCTCTTGTAGTACGGACTCTCCACTTGTTATCAGTTTAAGAAAATCCATTACGAAGTGCAGACATTACCTAAACTATATGGAAGACTCTTAACAAGTTAGTGTAGTCCACAAAAGATGTATGACTAAGGTTAGTGATAAGTATATATAGAAGCTGAACTACTTAAAAAATTGCCAAATCAGTTCCCCTGGCTGTTTTTTGTTCTCTTCCACATAGCTTAGGAAGTTTTTGTGAAGTTTGTAACATATCATTTGTGTCTCTGAAAAACAAATTCAGAATTGATCATTTTTCCTCTGTGCTGGGAGCTTACAACCCACTTTTGGTGCTCAGTAATCAAGAGTGTGTGAAGACAGAAGAAAAAGGAAAGCAAAAACCAAAGATAAAATCATTAAGATCAGACTGCTACTGGATGAAGGCAGTAACATAACCTCTCTGTCTCTATGTCTGAGGATTTATGGTTTTTAATTGGCATTACTTCTACTCCAGTTTTGATACCTTTAACCTTTTTGCAAGTTTTCATATGTTCAATTGAATAATTTTATTGAAGTGAGGAAGTGGATAATTTTAGAGTACAAGCAAACCTGTTTAAGAAGGAAGGCGATAAATATAATACTGGTAGAGATGGGACAGCCTGGAATGGCCAGTTCAGAAATGTTGTCAGAAGAACTTGTGACCTTTAAAAAAAAGTGCCAAAAGTTTTTTTTGAAAACATCATAAAAACCCACTTATGATATTAATATTAGGAAGGAAGTCTCACGGAGGTTAGCTGTTATTACTGTTATTAGTTGTCGCTAATTGCTAGTACTTTAGAACTACTAACTTTCATCCATAAAATCTGATCTCATATGTATGTATCATCACAAAATCCTTCACTGTTGGACATAATATTAGAGGTGGCTGTGTCATAGAAATAAATTATCAGGGAAAAATACGAAGGGTGCATGTGCAGATTGTTTAATGCATTTGATGCAATGTCTTGATGAGAAAAAGCAAATTCTAATGTATTTCTTGAATTAAACTACTGCAAGAGCCAGTAATCCTGCCCTTGTAATGCCAAGTGAAGAGTGGGTTGAAAGATCAACAGCAGCAAGCAATGCCTTTTTGAGTAACAAGCACATCGAGAAAACCCAAAGATAGTGGATTTATGATGGTTTGCTAGGTACATATAATCCTGACATTTGTGACATCTGAGAGAGAAAAAGCATATAGGAATTCATCTGGATTACAATATATAAATAATCAGGTTTTTAAGACTCCTTCGGGACAGCTTGCCCGTGTTCAATTTTTGGGAATTATTTTATTCTCCATCACTATTACCAAAACAAGAGACATTCTAGGTCAGCCAGACTCCACAGACAGACCTAGCTGGGGTGTGCCTCCCTGAGAAGAGCTCAGCCTCTCTTCCAGAGAGGCTTGTACCTCTGGCACAGAGTTCAGGAGCCACATCTGCTGCAGTGAGTCATCACTTTGCATCTCATGGCAGGATCAACACCCATTATAAGGACAAGAAGAAAAAGCCACCAACCTGGTACATGACAATAATCTCAGTGCACATTGTATGGCCAAATCATAAACAAAAGATTGCAATAAAGTGCAATATCTCTATAAATCTGTCATCTGAAGGATACGGCTGGAAACGCCTGTATCTCACCCTTCTGTGCAAAATTCCTAACTCAGTGTTATCAGTGAATTCAGAAAGCCAGCACTTACAAAAGCAGCAAGTATCAGCAGAGTCAGCTATTGGAAGTGCACGCAGGTAGGAATTCTTTTGTGGCACTTTTGTTTGTTTTAAATATCACACCCTGTCCCAGATTGAACATTAGCCATTTCTGTAGATTTCCTTATCTATTCTGTAGATTTTCCCAATTGTTCATTAGGCTTTTTCTCTGCTTTGTTCAACTTCACACTTCCAGTGCCCTAGATATGCTTGTTAAGTTCACTTTGTGGCTTAATGCACTTTGGAGAATGATTTTAATTAAACTATGATAGGTAAGGTGCATGACATTTCCTGAAGATTAAGATTCTGGAGAAAGTAGTTCTTGGTTGCACCCTAAGCAGGGAGATGCAACTCATCAGTATTTGTCAATGCTTTTTGTTTACTGAATTGCTTTTACAATGGAATATTAGATAAAGTAGGATTTTCTAGTGAAGTGTGAAACTTTTATCAGTTTTGTAATTTTTTAATTTTGAGACACAGAATTTATGTCATATTGTTGATGACTTCTGAGTGTAATAAGCTCCTGAATTTTTCCACTTGCCATACAAGGCTACTATGTGAATGTTAGAATAGATATCTCTTGGAGAACTCGTTGGCCAGGAACATAAGCCAGGTGCGGGGTGGAACTCTGTGCATAAAGGAGACCCCAAAAAGAAAAACTGAATTCACTTACCTATGCTAAGCGGCTTTTGGGGAAAGTGAAAGACTGAAGTGAACAGTTCCTTAATTTAATTTAAACTGTTCTTTAATTTAATTCCAGGGTTTGAGATTAGCAATACATGTAGTATTTCCAAAGATTAGAGGCTGTTGAAATTCTTGGCATAAGCAGAGGGATTTTTGTTGGAATTGTCCTTGTTTTAGGGAAAGACTGAATATGGTTTGTAATATCCTGTACGTTACTTAGCCGACACTTGAAAGCACACATTGTGAGGGAGTATAAGTGAATCACATAAAAAAACCCCCAAAACCTAGAATACTGACCTAGCTTTGATATTTGGCTTTATATGAGCTTTTTAATGCACAGGTGTAACATAAATAAATGCATATAAACTCAGTGTGAAAACTGATAAATAGTATAGTTATGCAACCTGATCCAGTATTAATGATTGCTGATGAGCAGTTAATTACCATGACTTGATCCAGGGGAGGATTTTACCTTCCAGAAGCCACTTGAACTATATTTACTCAGACACATCCAATAAAAGCCTATTCAACTCTAGTGCTCTTTAGGTTGATTTTCTATGGAAATTCTCCAGTCTGCTGTCTGATTGGGTGGAAAGCTGTAATCTCTGAGACAATTATATTTGAAAGAGTTTGTGAAAATTGTGACTAGTGGAGGAGGGAGACATTCTAGGTTACCTGACTGAAGAAGAGACTTCCAGGTAAGTTCATAGCTTCTTAGAGATTCCCTAGTGATGAAAACTTTCTCAGTGTTTGAAGTGTTGCTTTGAAATAGAGGGCATGGAAGACTGCAGCTGCCTGCCCTGTCTCTCTGTCAAGCTGAAACAGCCCTTCTCACAATCCTCTGGTCACAACGAGTGTGGCTCCTCAAAGGACAGAGCAGCCCTCTTCTAAATTTGAGGAAAGTTGTGCAGCTGGGCTGCAACTGCTGCCGTGTAACTTGCTCCTGAACCATATAGGGCAGGTGGGAAAAAGTCTACTAGACCCCTTAAGGTCTTGGTCCCCAGCCACAGTATGTCTGCACCTGAGGCAGAGTACTTGGCTCCTAGGACTGAGACACAGACGTACAGGAGATGAGGCAGCACTAATTTCTCTAATGAGGGAGGTATTTGTTTTATCACACTTTGCTGCAGAGAGAACGAGTCCTGCAGGGTCAGACTACTGCCATTTACCATAGAAGAGCATTCAGAGCTCTTAACTCCAATTGTGCTCCTGTGGAGTCGCCATTCAGGCTTGTCCTGGAGAGTTACAGGGCAATTTAACCTGTTATATGGCATGTAAGAACTTGCCTTATGTAACCTGCTACCCGTTAATAATTCTGTCTTCTATTAACTAACCAAAGAAATTCAGCAATTAACAGTGAACTGTAAATTAAAAAAAAAAAAGAACTACAAAGGAATAAAAATATGTAGGCACTTAGGGCCTTGGGTTCCCTAGTGTAGGCTGGAGAATGAGACAGCGGCTGGTCCTAGCTCAGGCACTGTTTATCATGTAAATCAATTGAATCAAGTGGAAATAGCTCTTAAAAACTCCTGTCTAGCAGAAATGGAACTTGATGGCTTAAGCTTGTATGAACATATTTCAAGGCTGTCTGGAGTTTAAAATACTGATGATCATGTTGTGAATTGAAATTTTTTTTTCTTGTTAGTATTCTTGACTCCTTAGTGTCACCAGCTAACAACTCATATAGTCTGAGTTTTATCTGACAAAGTTTTGTTTGTTTTCAGATTTCCACAGTTTCCAAATGACACATTTATAAAGCTTTATAGCTGTCATTAATGGATCTTCTCTCTAGGGTTCATCATGGTGAAACCCTGGAATGTAAAATAAAAGAAAGCCTCCATATATTTTGGACAAGCTCTTATCACCGTAGGTGAGTTGTGGGAAATGGAGGCTTTGTAGCACAACAGAGTTGATATGTCTCATACCCTTCTCTATCACACTTCAAACTCAGTACTGAGTTCAGTCTCTCAACAGATGTCTCAGCTCAATTTGACCTATGGGGTTTTTTCTCTCCTTTTTTCTCTTTTTTTTTTTTTTTTCCCTTTATTTTTTGTCTTTCTGAATTAAGGCCCTATTTTTTTCCTGTGACCTACCAGACACTGGTATTTGCTGTGAACTTTAGTTTTTTAATGACACAGCAAGATAATCATGTTCAGATCCATTTTAGACCTCTATAATGAAATTTGCTTCTTAAAGTAGTCAGGTGTACTTTCCTCTGCTGTTCTAATGATACAGAAAATACAAACCACCTAATTATTCTAGTAATTCATTTTACTTCTACGGGAGTGATATGGTATTTGATAGCTATAGGTAGAATTTTCAAGGTATTTGGTTAACTTTCTCCCTTTAGATTGACCAATTTAATGGACACACTAATAAAAAGACCAGATCTGGTCTTTTGTTCTTTCTTAATTTTCCTCAAAAAGCAGATAGTAGATGAGATTTTGACCCATGTAAATACCACACTTCTGATGCAAGGTGAGTTTTGGAAAATTTAGATGCACCCTGTCACCATATTATGCATAAGAAATGACCTGATTGTCAGTCCTATCAGCTGCCCTTATCCTCTATGGAGAACAATTAGCTAAATTAAGCTGAGCAGTGAAGGAAAACAGGAACTCTCACTCTTTGTCAGCTTGAAACATGTTCTTGTTTCAGCAGGAAAAATTCATTCCAGACATCTGAGGTGTATCAAACGGGTTTGCTATTTGCTGAATCTTTGCGCTTGTATTTTTGCTGAAATATTTCATAGAGAATAATTCGGACATTCAAAATAATGAAATGACTTGGAATTTTATACATTCATTTAAGAAACTAGTTTATATAGTTCCCATCAGATTATATTATTTACTGGATTAAAAAAATGTAAATTGAGATCATAATTCAATTTTGTATTTAATATTCCATTTAGGTAATTTTGTTTTTAAGAACAGTGGGAAATTCCCTAACTAAAGACCAAACAAATGAACAGAGGAAAAACAATTGTTCATTTAAAGAAGAGCTCTGTGACACAGCAGTTTGAATAGGATACAAGGATGAGCTGGTTTCTCTTATGTAGAAGGTCAACCTAGATGATCATAAATGGTCTTTGGCTTTAAAAATCTTATTGATTTCATAATATAGATGGACATAGATGGTGTAGGCCTAGGAAAACAGAGGCTAAAGCTACCTAGAAGAAAATAATTTAATAAGGAAGAAACAAAAACAATTACTGCTTCCTTTGATGAGACAGACACATGTGAACTCATGCTCTCAGAATTTTTCTATTGATGGTGCTTGTTTGTTGTCTGTAATATTCAAGGAATGTTCTTATTCCTCTCTATTTATAACTTACTTTGTGACCATATATTTATAATGTTTTGAGCACTTATATTCCATTCATACTGTATTGCTATTTTGATGCAAATGATTACCGAATAATGACTTTCTACTTAAGAAATAATCTCCATTGTTGCAGGATCTGCCTCTGATAATTGAATGTGACTGGAACTGTGCATCCAGAGCAGAAGGTGCAGATGTGTAACAGGCATCAAAATCAATTATTGGGCCGTCTTGTTCACAACAAAAGAGAACTATTGCTATTAGCATATTTTTCTTAAAAAAAAAAAAAAAGATAATAATTCATAATGTCTATAAAATTAAAACAAAAAGTATACTGTGAATTCATTTTTTTCAGGTGACACTTACTCAGAGTAAAAGTCAGCCAGAGTAATTGTTTTTAAACAATCACTGTACCCTTATATTGTTTCTATCAACTTATTAAGCATCTCTGAATGCAGATGCGCTGGTGAACTGGAGAGACAAGGGTAGTTGTGAATTATGGAAGAAATTCTTATTGTCTTCTGAGCAAAATTTATTACTTGAAAAATGATTGACTTCACAAAATTTATTCCACCAAGGAAACTGCCATGATTTGTACATTTCTGTTTCTACAGTTTTCCATCTTTTAATGCACACAGAGAGGCATGTATGTATACACACAGACACACACGTATTCATGCACAATACAGAGAAATTATTTTTGAGATTTAATTCATTTTACTTGAAAGGCCAAGTATTTTTATAGGGTTTTTTTGTCTTTTTCGTATCACTTTCTGTTACAAGGCACATGCTGCATAATCAGCCAACTACTCTGCAATTATGTTGCAAAGACTATGTAAATACCTAATTATTTTCATGCAGATTACTTGATAATTATACTACCAGTTACAAAGTAATTCAAAGAATAATTACCATGTAACTTCCACTTTTTAGATGTGACGATAAGGCTTTGTTTTAAAGATATAGAGAAGTGCATAATTATCCTGGGGTTACATTCTACTCAGATTGTCAATTATCCTATATTTACAGTAGTATTATATGGCTACTGGGCTCAGTATTATGTTCTCACAATTTTAAAAAAAATCTTTCCTTTTTGCTTTGTGGCAAGTATTAGACAATGGCAATATTATTTTTTTTCTTCTTTTCTATTAATGGAAATGGATTTAAGATTTTTTTTTAACTGTGAAGAAGGAACTGTCTTTTTGTACTAAAGTGTACTGTGATTTTTGAAGAAGAAAATGACATGGGCCCAGATTCTTAAATGGCACTTGAATACAAAAAAACTCAATTAAACCGAATGTAATTTTTTTAATTTCTAGAACGGGTACCATAGAATAGAGTTTGTAAGAAGAGTGAGGTGTCCCAGTAAAGGTGCTTCCCTCTTTTAGGCTAGACTAGAGGGAGAGAGGGTGGTGGGTCTCACCTACTTCTCTCGGGATGGAATTGTCTTCTTCCATTTGTGATTGTATAAAATAGATTTTGGGTAGAATGTACAGTGAGCACTTTGAGGTATATGAAGTGGCTGTTATTTCATTTCTAACCATGAAGCTTGTATCTTGTTGGTTTGCTATAGTCAGTGAAGAAAGAATAGCTCATACAGCATGATTTATTTCCAGTATAATATCCAAATACTCTCCCAGTTATCTTGATGCTGAATTTAGTGCACACATCAATACGGAGGTAACAAGGCTGCCTATAGAAGATATTACTCCAGATTATCTCATAGTAACAGTGGCTGAACGAAGGGTTGAATCTCATCCGTAAGATTATGAAGGACCAACATTAGGCAAAAGCAGAATAAATTATTGCCTGGAGCATTATATTGGTGGAGGGGTTGGAAATTCATAATCTATCAAAGAGGATATCTGCAAAGATTTGCACTAGAGATAGCAGCCTGTGACTGCCAGATACCATCTGAGCAGCTCCTCTGGCATTACCATTGCAGGAGAAGCTCAGCTGTGGAGCCTGGACAAGGTCTCTGCTACTAATGGGAGGCAGTGGCACCAACACATGAAATTTCATTTTTATTCTGCAGGCTTCCACTCATGCAGGTAGCAGGTGGCTATATTACTGAGTGACAAAAGAAGGAGGGAACCAACGTTTCCTTTTTTTTTGTTTCCACTCATCTGACCATGTTATGTTTAACTGATGAAAAATGGACATCATTGCCGTTGCCTTGTGGTGGTGCATCCTCTTCCCGACCCCTCCTCGGGCTGCATTAGGATTTCAGAAATGTTTGTTGTGCCCCAGCCTTGATGAACAGCACCTGGGCTAAGCTGCTCTTGAGGCTATCAGAAACACTGTCTGCTCCCAGGAACGTATGCTGTCTAACAAGCTCCTGCCTTTTAATGGACAACTGTCAAAGGTTTAGCCCTGTGATTTCTGCATGGTTTTTATCAACCCATAAATTTTGCTAATAGGTAAGAGCAGTTTGCATAGACAAAACAGATTTCTTGACATGGGGATTGATATTAAAATATATTGCTACACGATAAGAACTAAGAGAATACTTATATACACCACTGTAACTAGTTTTCTTATAATAACAAACATATATTTACAAATACCACCCCTCCTTCTTTTTGTCAAAAACAGTCTAGGAAGAAAGAGAAGAAAAAGTCTTTAAGGTAACAGTTCCAAATCATCACAGCTCAAAAATATCTCTCTCCCTCCATCTGTAGGGGAACCTGCTTCCCACTTCTAGCTGCTTGNTGGGTTTCTTTTGGCTCAGTCCATACCCAAGAACACTCTCTGGTGCTATGCTCTGCTGCTCCAAGTAGTCTCTTCTCTCACTCTGTGGAATTTTCCTGACTTTTTGCTTTTGGCCAGACGTCCAATCTTGGCTCTTGGCCACGGTCGGCCACTCCAGTTTACCACCACTCCCCATTCACAGTGAAAGGGGTCATCCTGCCATCACACCTGGTCCAAAATTGCACTGGGCCCCTGGTATAGGGGGCTTAGTGTTAGGCCCAGCTTGCGAACTAAGGCCCGCGGTCATGAGGGGGTCGGCCCCTCAATGGAGAGTTCACCAACTTCTTTATCATTTTGTGACTGTAATTCTTCTGCAGTTTGTTGCATGCAGCTTCTACTACTACAGTAGTAGAGTGAACATTGCCAAAGAACTCTGTCATACTTTCAATTTTATATTAAACTTGTTTTTGCTGATAACTGCTGGTCAGTCTTTGAGTGTCCTAAAGCACTCATTTATGATTGATGCAAGTGAACCCGAAAGAGAAGCTTGCTGAGACGGCTGATGCTTCTGGGAGCTGCTGTATGATTGCCACATAACAAAATTTTACCAGTGGTAAAATTTGCTGATAAAGGATGAGAAAGTACTATTTACACAGCTATGAAATGCTGAATAACTCTTGAAACTATTTTCATTAAACAGCTGAACATATTATGGTAACTCTGTTATTTCAACTGTGATTACAGCATATAAAAATCTGTGAAAAACATCATTGTGGGCATAAGGATATGTTGCATCTAGTACAAGGATTCAGAGAAAACTCCATGCATATAGGTATGCAAGATATATCAGCAGCAGAGAAACTCAACAGATTCATCTGAGATCTACTATATTTATATTTTTATGCTAGAGAGCCTGCTTCGCTCTTGCTCTCGCACAGTACAAATAGCTCTGCTGATATTACATCAGTGCTAGTTTGACTTGGAGGGGGATTTGCTTCCAGAACATTTAACATGCTTTTTACCTAAAAACCTACTCAGGCTCTTAATCAAGGCTTGCCCATATATATGTTGTTTTATAGTTTGGAAAACTGAAACCAATCTTTCACATATGTATATGTATCTTTTTTATCTCTCTCTCTCTACATACATTTAAGTTTATGTGTATATTTGGTATCTGTATGTACATATCTGACAGTGGCTGATCTTAACTAGAAAATACCCCATTGTAACCGAAAACTTGCTGTCAGACACCTTAGTATCAAATGTCTAATCCACTCAAACTTCTAGACAGCATGTCCTGGGGCTCCCTGATAAGTTTCAACTGGTACCTTTCAGAAGCATCTCGCCTGCTGATGCCCTGGATCTGCTGAGATCTTGTACAGGTGACAAAAGGGGCCAAGCCAAATCTGAACTGCCAAAGAACCTTTTGGCTAATCTATAACAATACAGTACCAAAACATTTCGTTTCATTAGACTGGAAGACAATCAGACTTAGGATAATTTTTTATGTGATGTCAGTGTTCCAGTTTTTTCCATTCTTACTATGGCAACAGTCCAATACTTCCAGTGGAAAGTGTCAGTGGGCTGTCAGGATCAGAGACACTGTGCCTATTTTGCAAGATTTAGATATGGCTTACTGCATTGTTTTAAAAATCCACTTGGGTTGTTAATTCCATCCTTTCTTAACCTAACTGTTTAGATATGCTCTTTTTTCAGAATGACTTCAGCCAGCTGGTATAGTAAATAATGAGGAGCAAGAGTTGGACTTTCTTACTGTCACTGGATACTGTTTCTTTTAGAAAAAGCCAAATATATGAGACACATTCTCTGTGCGCTGAGGCAATCTGTCCCTTTCTGCACACCCTTCAAAGCCATGTGCACAGTGTAAAGCACAAAGCTGCATTGTGAAGTAGCAAGAATCTACCGATTCCCAAAGAGCAGTATTGGTCTCTGATTGCTGCAACTGTTCAAATGATTCAGGCACTGAGAAAGCCATGACTCAGAGCACTGTTGCTGGAGCGGCCCATTCTCCCTAATGGCGAATGTCTGACTTACTAGGTATGATTTCTCCAGGAGATGTATGATGTAGGATATTGGAGAGATAACACAGGATGTGTGTGGGTGTTACAGATGGCACAGGAGTATGTGTGCAGGGCTAGAGCACATGGAGCCTTAGGGTTTTCTGTGCCATATTTAACAACAAGCACAAAAAAATAAAAGCCTTTCTGCATTAATGACCTGGTAACAGTAGCTTTGGCTCTGTGCCCTTGTTCTCTACTGTGCTTCATTTTCAAATCTGTAGTAAAGGGAATGCAGTCCCCATCTTCACCAGAATTTGCTTTTGAAAGCTATTTCAAAAGCCTGGTTGTTGTAGCAGCAAGACTGGGGAGTATTCAAGTGATGTAGCATATGTTCACCGTGTCACTGACTCTCCTGGTGGAATCAAAATCCTTGTGATAAAGTTAGTTTTTTTTTCCACTTGAATCAAGTGTTACAATGAGAAAGTTGTACAAGACCTACATCTATGTTTGTGAAAAGAAAGTGCATTTTACAGTTTCTTTGGACAATAACTACTCAGCAAGACTTTCCAGTGTTTTTTTTTAAAAAAACAAGCTGTTCAAATATTCACAAAATATTTCAAAATGAGAAATATTTCAAAATATTACTTGAAAACATGGCAGGAAATTCAGCGTCCTAGATGCAGATGTTTGGTCTGTAGGGTACCAAAGACAGCCACATGAGGCTGGAAGATACGGCAAACAAAGAAGGCCTGCAGTTGACCCAAAACCTTCTGGAGAGCAGTCGGGATACTTCACATTCACTTTTGTAGTAGAGGTCTGTTTTTTGGCCACTGAATTCCACTTCTGGGTTCAGTTGAAGTGAATTGTCTCACTAATCAACAGCGCCCAGAGACTGTGTTACGAAGAGCTTGCAGAAATCTTACCCTGTCCTCACCCTGCTCAGCTTGTCCTCTCTTCTGTGTATTGTGCATCTCTGGCTCCAGCTTCAGTTTAAGCTTGTGTTCCAATCTCCCTATTCCCTTTGCTAAAGTAGGCAGATTGCAAGAAGTCATCTGAGTTCTTGAAAAACTCTGGTGGGAGTTTTGGATGGATGCTGGAATAGCATGACAGTTTATAACTTTCCAATTGAAGCTTGACTATTCTGCCTGTTTTGTGTGTGAAAATCTTCCTCAGGTTATACATCGTACTGGTGTTTTTTTTTGTCCACGCAAGACAAAATGTGATGCCAATGCCTCAATCTGGAAAGCCTGAGCTTTGCTCTTGACTGGATGGAACTTATAAAAGTGGACAGGAAAGTAGCTGACCTATAGAGCTGTGTGCAGCTAGAGTCTGCAACTGCCTCTGGGGGTTTGCAGTGAGAGAAATTGTTCTGGGTTACAATGAATGATTAGGGGCATGATATTTCATTGAATAGGTATAAAACACTTGTGTACTCTTTTATTTCCAACTGTAGAGAAGAGTCTGAGCAGGTAAATAAACCAAAACTGTCTGGAAGCTTTTCTTGGCCTGATCTGGTCTACCTGGGTCCCTGCCTAACCAGCTCCTATTCAGAAAAGTGGTCTGAGCACTTATGTTGTGTCCAAAACATAACCCTTTTTTTTTGTGTTGGGATATGCTCAAATCCTGTCTTACAAGGTACTGTTTATGTTTTTTCTTCTGCTTGCAACTCTAGATAATATGGGTAATTTAGTGGATTCAGGTTTTTGGAGAAGTATGCCCTTATGTATTTATTTTTATCACACTAGTGTTGCATTTTGCTAAGTAAACATTACAGGGATGCTCAGGCTGCTCTCTGTGACTATTAAGATGCATAAGAAACCATAAGTCTTTGTGAAGAAGTGAATGTTCAGTGGATTTCTCAACTGCTCTTGTACCAACTACTTAATTTCATCATTTTCTCATAGGAGATATATTGTGTGATTCACTGAAGTCATTCACAACATTTTATATTGACTCACACCTTTGCAAATTGTATGAAAATTCATGCAGTGTCAGAATTAGCTAGTGATTCTTAATGCTTCCTGTACAACTTCATTTGGCATTTTATAAATGGATTTAAGATTCCTGGGAGGTTCAAATGAAAAACCTATTAAGCTAGTCTTTTCTTAAAAAAATATAAAATTGCTGATAAAGCTTTTCTCTTTCCAAATACATGAACACCTATATGAAGAATTTCCTTACTATTTTAAAATAATGCAAAACTCTGGAATTATTTGATAAAATCCATTGTAGTTAATGTTGTTGAAAATGTCTAGTACAAAACTATGATACAATTAACACTACAATTATTTTCAAATTGTATCCACCATGGCTATGTGGACATCTGCTGTTCCTTCTTTTTTGGGTGACATCCTTTTCACTGCTCATGAAGGGAAGACTTCAGTCATATCTTGTAAACAAATTTTAAATATACAATTGGCAGTTTCCATTTTGTTGTCCAAAACTAAGGTTTTATTTACGTGAAATACATAAAAAATATCTGGAAAATAGTTGTTTTTTAAAAGACAACTAAAATAAAATATTAAAGTATTTTCAAATGCAGCAAAGTTTGTGTATGTAATATTCAAAGAAAATACTGTAGGTACTTTTAGAATCAAACATTTTCAACTATAATATTTGAGACAACAATATTGGCAATCTTCCTATAAGTTCTCTTCCTGGTTAATAATAATTTTTCTTTTAAACGTTTTGTAGTATTTCATAAAGAACTAATTTATATTTTGTTGTTTTATAAAAAGTAAAGCATCTGAACCCATTCTTATGGATTTCTCCACTTTGAATTGGGTTAATCCCATTCTCAGGTTAACATATTGTAATGTATCCTAAACTGTTTGTTTAGGATGACTCAGGGGAGACTCTTGTAGAAACAAGAGGGCATGTTGAAATCACCAAGAGCAAAATTTGACATTACAATTGCCAGTGCAATATTTTGACTTGCGTTGTGTATATCAGGCACCCCTTTTGAGGTTCAGTCTAAAACTAAATTGATGTTACCTCTGAGGGTGCACAATAGCTATAGCCAAATCCTGCAGTCACCACGAAATGGACTGATGGGATAAATTCATAATGTCTGTTCCTGACATATCCCACATCTTTTTGAACCTGTATAAGGGCTGTCTGAAGAGTCTCACTGTGTCAGCAACATGGTCTTCTCTTTAAGTTGGGTTTTTGATAGATATAACAACTCATGATTGATTGTGTAAATTTTACAGTGCAGATTCCCCTCTCCCTCTCCACCTCTTCAACTTAAGAAAGAAGGTGAAAATGTTTAGGAGCTGTTGTTTATAAGTATAATGCTCTTTCTTTAAATCCTTTTCTCAACCACCTAAACAAAGTGAAATATCAGAATGTTGTGTAGTTCCTCTTTGTAGATTGCTTTGGGGAGTTGAATGAATACAAAATGTGTGAACACAATGAACACTTCAGGGGTTGAAGCAGCTTTAAATATATTATTTTAAAGAAAAATTCACTCCCAGAATATACTCTCACATACCAAGAGCTGACTACAAATGCATCATTAATGTTGATTTAGATTTCTTCCCTCTCCTTCAGCTTGCATAAAACCGTGTTGTAGCCTCTAAATGAGGTCACTGAAAAGTATTAACAATTAGGGCCAGACAAACCTCTTGTTTCAAAAGACTGTTATAAAGACTTTTTGAAGAGAAAGGAAAAGCAATACCATCCAGTCAATGAAAAACAAAACAAAAAACTTTCTGTAAGGAACAGTGGATAACTTGAAGAAAAAACAAAGAAACTTCACATTTTCAATGTGTATTTATCAGGGAGGGTGTCACTGGAAAAAAAAATGGAAATCCATGGCACATGCCAAGCATGACGTAAGGAGCAGCAGTCCTGCTTTCCTATCCTCTTGTTTCTATATTTACCATTACAAATTGAAAAACCGCTTCTGCTTCTGTTGCTATCTCTAAAACTTAAACTGGCTTAAAATCAGATAAGAGTGTCCAGAATAATCTATATAACAATGCTTCCTATCCTGAGCTGCGTCAGACTCTTTTTTTCCTATTCCATCTCATTGTTTGCCTCATTCTTTTGCTGAACATGTGCCTTTACTTATCTATGAAGGCCAGGGAGTGAGAGGGACAGAGCAAACTGGACAGCACTGAGGTGTGTAGCCACATCACAACATTTTAGAGAAAGCTTTCTGCACTGGCTGTAGCCAAAGGGAGAGACAACAGAGGTTGATTCATGATGGAAACTTTTCAGGTTGGCCTGCATTTGTGGCACCCTCAGTGATTTTGTTCTTGATGAAGATGCTACTGCATTACTTAAAAAAAGAAATAAAGACACTGATAGCATTTCAGAATGAGAGAAACACAGCTAATGCATCAGAGGCAGTCAGTTCTGTGCTGTGACTTTTGTCTTATATTTGGTTTGGAATAAACAGATGGAGATCTCGCTGCTGCTGTAACCTGACATTTTCAGTGCATTGAAGTTTCTGTAGAAAAAAAGCATGAACTGTAACAGCTGTCACATTGCAGAGACCAAGTGATTGAGAACCTTATAGTGCCTTGCCAGATAGATCCTGATGCATCACTGATGCTTTTTCCATTATAACAGATAGCCGCTATCAGAAATGATACACAACCAAGAGGCAGCATTTCATGTCCTGGATAACTGTGTTTCTTTTGCAGGATGTGTTACTGGCTATTTAGCAAATAGGCACAGGCAGTCCTTTTCCCCTAGCCACATCTGAACTTTTTTAAAAGGTAATTTTAATATTTATCTGTAAGGTTATAATTTATCTAGAGAGTGACAAAACAACATACATTTAAATCTTTTTCATATGGAGAGATATTAATACAAACTGATATCCTCAAAATGCAACTGAACCGTTAGATGTCACCTTAATTGTTTCAATTAGGTTCTGCATACTCAACTGCTGGGAAACAATCATGCTTTAAAGCTTTCAAAGAGGTGACTTCAGTTATGTGTTAAGATGTAAATCAAAGCACAATTTCTATCTGCTGCATGCTAGAGGAATTCTTATTTGAACATTTATAGCTTTTAGATTGTGAAAATTTTAATGACAGCAATTGTCATCTTGTATCTAAGAGGTTTTCTATCAAGGGAAGACTGTTGCTAAAGGGAATAGCTTTGATGCAGCCATTGCAGAAATCAGCAGCAAAGTGCATCCTGTGATTCAGAAGGACTATGACTTAACAGACACAAAAAGTTAAACTAAACTAAACACAGAAAAGAATTCTGCTAGTTGTGAGGATTAAACATCCCCTCACTCAGGCCCTCTCAAAACCATAACAAACCACCCAGAAAGCCCACCCAGAAATAAAATTAGAAATAAAATTAATTATGCAAATTCAGTCAAGTATTCAAGATAAAAATTGTAGCCTAGTTGTAACTAGAGAAATGAGTCTGTCTGGCTTTCCTCCTACTTTAAGGCTTCAGGATAAAGAGAGGGAAGTGAAGACGCACAGCATGACGGATTAGATGACTGGGAGACTTGCCCATTGCCAATAGAAAAATTTTCCCTTCAGCCAAAGACAAGACACTGTTTACTGTCTTGTATCAGAAAACTTTTTTAAGGAAATTTTGAGGAATTTTACTGCACATTAGCCACACTTATTACAGAGGGGAGCAGATGAGCAAACCTATTGTATTCAACCTCCGTTGTTTTCCTTCCTATATACTATCTTGCTCTGTAGTTTTATTTCTCTGTACTCTGCATTGCACCCTAAGAGAAAAGGTTTGTGAGGCTGAGGCTGGTAGGTAGGGAGGCAAGTAAGAGAGATTGGAGGTGGCATTCAGAAATGCAAGCCATGCACGCAGGGAAATACAGCGAAAATTCGTCATGAATAGCTTGAGTTACGTGACTCCATAAAATTTTAAGTTACAGCTGAAATGGGATGTATTCACATGCTATATGATTCCACATAAGCTTCCACACCTGCCATAGATCTATATGCAGCCTTAGATGAAGGTTGATTACTGATGTATTGGGTGTGCTTTTTAAATTTCAGGACAAAATGCCTCTGTCATATGTCGTGGAATGAAAAAGCATGTGTTTCTACTTACCAGAGGTGACAGCCAGTTTTATGCAAAAAGGTCTTTATTTAACCACTGAAAAGCTATACAACATTTCTCTTTGAAATGGTATTGTATTAATTTCTGACAATATCCACCTTCATATAATTGTGTTCACTTTATGCTGCCTTAGCCCTTTTTTGTATTATGTAATAAGAAAGTTCAATATTCCCAGGAAGTCTTTATGCTACTGAATGTGAAAGTCTTGCTTTCAGGAGATTAATGATGCTCCCTTGATTCTTCTTAGCCTTCCCTCCCTGCAGCTCTACACTTTCACATATTCATCCAGTTTTTCCTGCCTTTGCCTAATATGATACCTATATCAAACACAGGAGAAGCAGGACAGATGTCTCTATTCTTCATGTTTTGGGAGCAGTGAAGTTTTCTTCTTTCTCTTCTCCCTTCTCTCTTTCTTCCTTCCTTGATTCCTTCCTTCCTTTTTCCCTCCCTCTCCCTCTCTCTCTCCCTCCCTCCATCCGTCTTTCATCCCTTTTTTTCATTCTCTACAGCTGACAGTTCTTTTTATTACAGAAGGCATCTCCCTGTTTCCCCAACATACATAAACAATTTCTTAAGAAGTAAAAAAGGCTCTGAATAGATTCTAGATATTTTTTGGCTTTAAAGCTATAGAATTTGCTTCTCTTTTACACAGTTTAAAGGATGACATCCCTTTTCCGTTTGATCTGGAAATGCTACAAAGAAAATTGTGTACTGCAGTATTTTGACATGTAACTTCAATAAGTGAATTATATAAACAGAAGGGGGAGATATGGAGTCGACATTTTTAATAGTTTGGGGGAATAAGGTATCTTTCAGAGCTAATGTAAATTTTTTTTTTTCTTTCTTCTTCCGGGGAAGATTTGTGACTTTAAACCCTTGTTGACCAATGTTGCAGCAGTGATGTAACATGTGTGAAGGGTGTCTTGACTTCTACAGAAAGTCTTGAATTTGGTCTTCTCCAAGCCTTTTCTATACATCTAACAAACTGTTCAAATTCTGATATCAGTTTTCCATATGCTTTTCTTTTCTGCTTTTAAAGCTGTTTTTTTTTATTTTACATCAACCCATTTCTTATACATACCTCTTCAAATGGCAAGATTTCACCTTTGACAGTGACAAAGAAAGCAGGATCACCAACTTAGATACATACATCAAGGTACTTAAAATACATCTGACTATACCTCTGACTTGGTGATAGTAGCAGAATTCTGACAGCGACACTTTGCAATGAGTTAGAACAATACTGAAAATAATGTCAACTAAAGCAAAAGTCAGGGAAAAGGTTTTCATGTTGCTTAAAAAAGGAGAAGTAGAGAGAAGATCATGCAGTAAAAATTATTGTAAACATCTTTCTAAAATTACCCATTTGATAAAGACTCTGTTGGAGCCTAAAAATTGTTGATTAAGAGAATCTATCTTTGTGCTGTATTCATCTGAGGAGGTGTAGAACTGTCCAACATATTTTTAAAAGATGGGCAAACCTAATTCTTCCACAACAATTACTGAAGGGAAATGAGTCAAGATATTACTTTCTAAGACAATAAAGCCCTGAGACTCCTGAGCAATTCAGGGGTGACTTCATGTCAGGATTCTGCATGTGACCAGTGGCAGTACTGAGCTAATAGGGGGCCATTAGGAAGAAGACATCAGTATTGCATTTGATATACCCATCAGAGGCCTTTCCAGTCTATATCCATTCTTCACTGGAGTGGTAGGACTTGTGGAAATGTCAGGACCTTCATGTGAACCACATCTAATGCTTCCTTAGCTCTCTTGGGAATGTGGTATATATCTTATGAATATGTAAAAATTTTGGATATGAAGCTTATATGGCCAAAAAGAATATCTAAATAATCTTATTCACTTCAGAAAGGTCCCTTTTAAATATGTATTCAGTTGAGTTTGAAGCACCTTTAAAACTGAAATTACAGAGAGAAATTAAAAAAAAGGAAGATCTGGATCAGTATCTAGGGCTTGTCAACCAAGCAAAGTAGAGAGAATAAATAGGAAGTGTTATAGTAGAAGAACAAAAAGATACAAGAACGAATAATATCAAACGGGCTACAATAAATCCTGTATAGATGCTATAAAATTTTGTATCAGCAGAGCTGAAGGAATGGAGGACTCTGGTATATTTTGGCTGAAGTTTGTTCGCTTCAAAGTGTTCTGCCTGTGGAATTAGATCTCAAGCATATCAATCCATCTTCCTCCATCAGCTTCTTGTGAACACGTTTTTCACTGGTTGCTCAACATGTTCATGTCCTCAGCCTATCTCATCCTTTTGAGTCCTGCAAGCCTGAATGACCAGTGCTATGTCTTTTACAGGAATGGTTGAACCTGGCCTCAGGCTAGCTTTCTGATATAGCCTGGACCATTGAATGTAAGAGGTGAAACTGGATTGTGAACTTCTGTTTCCTGAAAGAGTGTTTTGAGTACAGGGTTTTAACACAAGAAGCATGTTGAAATGGAAAGTAATGATTCTTCCATATTTTGTTTCCTGGTTGCCTAAAACCGGTTGCCTGGTTTTAGCAGTAAATATACTCAGAGCTCAGTGACTGCACCTCACAACTCCACAGTCTGATATAAGGAAGTCTCATTTGGGAATTTTGGATTTATTTAAGAATAAGATTAAAGTTACATGTTCAGGTCAGCTAAGATTATGGGACGAGTACCAGAATTTCACATGCTTAAGTAAATTTGATTTGGAAATATGACATGAAAAAGAGGATTGAAACTGATAAATTGAGGTTTTATGGGTTATTCTATGATAATCAGGCACTTAGAAATGAGTTAACATAAAATATGTGCCTCTTTATCTTTGTAAAACTCATTTCAGAAAGTCCTAACAAAAAGCATGTTCAAAATGGAGGGATATTGATTTGGTCTGAAAAGAAGATTCATAAACTCATAAGGAAGGAGAAAAGATTAGAGTTATGTCAGAAAGGATTTGTGAATTACTTTAGAAGCACATACAAGGAGATAAAGGCAAGAACACTCACAGAAACAGTCAGGTAAAGTTTTAGCTGGGAAGAATTTGCCAACTCAGAATTTGCATGTTGTGAGGACCAGATAATGACCCACTGTGTTTTCGGCCCCAATGGCTTTTAGGTTTAAA
This sequence comes from Oxyruncus cristatus, assembly GCA_013399855.1. Taxonomy (NCBI): domain Eukaryota; kingdom Metazoa; phylum Chordata; class Aves; order Passeriformes; family Cotingidae; genus Oxyruncus; species Oxyruncus cristatus. Next base: position 3,249,057 of record VXAY01007342.1, read on the forward strand.
ATTAATGCAGTTAACCATGTGATACATCTGCCAGAAAAGTACACTACCAGTTCCTCTAATATCTATGATTTTTTAACAGGTGACTCTTCTCATCAAACAACTAAAAATTACTGATTATTTTAGTGTTTCATTTTGGGAAATTCAGAATACCTTTGGCATGAAGAGGATAGTGAGGCAATGTGCATGGGAGAGAGAGATTAAAATGGTCATGGCACAGGGACTCCTGGAACTCTGGTATGATCATATACAGCCAAATAAAATATCAGATGCTGGGAGGGTATCAAACACAGCTGAAAGTCCCAAACATGAAGCCATGTCTGCTGTCTGAAGAGCACATTTCTGCACACACCCAGTTAAGGTCAGGAATACTGTCAGTGAAGATATCAAAGGACATACCTTTTGATATTTTACTTGGACGTTATGTTATAATGTAAGCCAGAAATCTGTTCCTATCCTCACTAAAAACACAGACACCTGGCTGCAGGAATGCAGCTGAGGGCATCAGTGAAAATACACAAGGTGATAGGGAAACACAAGGGGAGGGAAGGTTAACAACCTCTCCCTCCATTACAGAAGAAAGTGAAAGCCATTATCCTCAGGTCATGATCCCAGTTCCTGTAAGCTGACATGACTAAGAGCAAGCAGGACCTCCACCCATTTCCATAAGGAAAGCATCATGTACATCGGTCAACTAGGAATAAGTACTCTGTAACCATGAAAGATAAGCTATTGTTTACTGTTAGTCAGAAACTAGGGATGAGCATGTTGTGCAATGTGATGAATTTGGGGGAACAGAGTCAAAAGAAGTTCAGGCACTTAATATCCATCCATCCATCCATCCATCCATCCATCCATCCATCCATCCATCCATCCATCCAACTGGACTTGCATTTGGAATGAGTACTGCAGATATGTGAGCCATGAAAGAAAATCCTTGGGAAAAATTAAGGAATCAGGAGACAGACAACAAATTCCATGGCTTTATTTTACCTAAAGACACCACGCTACAATTAGATGTGCTTGGAATGAAACACAGGCTTATTGAAAAGAGGGTTTGGGGCAATGGGGACACAGGATTTAATATGCAACTTTATTCTGGAAAACTGACATTTTGAAGTTAATGTCTGTTATTTTATGAAAATCTCATTGTTCATAAGAAGGTACTACAAGAAACATTTTACCTTTAGATGCAACAATTGTACCACCGCAAACGTAATTTGTAACCAAACTTTTCCAGGATAGTTACTAAATAGCTCAGCTATTTTACTAAGGTTTAGGAGATGTGGAAAATGAGGGATTTCTCATTGCTGTATTGAATAAATATAGTATTATTAATTTACCTATTTCTTATCATTCTGCAGGTAATGTGGGGTTAAATCAAAAGAAACTTCAATGGGGAAAATGAAAGAAAATGAAACAATTACAAAGACAAGGAAAGAGAAGACAACCATTTTCCCCAAAGAGCATACCAAAAACCCTTCAGAGAAATGTAGGTGAACACATTTTGAATAATGCTGTTTCATCTACTATAATGAAGCTAATGATGTATTTTCTAGGGCAGCGAGGTTGGGGGCAGAATTGAAGGCTGAAGGGGCACCTCACAGCTAAATATTGTTTCTAAAGAGGATAGTAGAAACAAAAAGAAGCTAAGTGAAATAGCATGCATTTGTAGGCAGGGATGGGACCTTAGTCCATTCCTGTCTACATTTGGACACTGGTTTCTGTGGTGTGCTCACCCAGGTTGTCTGGCTTAAGTCCTGACCCCATAAATATGCAGTTCCCCAGTCTCAAAGGGAAGGTGCTGAGACAGTGCAGCAGCATTGTCTGTTTGCTGCTACACAGATCTGGGTGCAACTGAGCAAAGTCCCTACATACTTGCAAAAACTCTGTAAATTTAGAAAAAAACACATGCAAGCTTGCTATTTCAGTCCTGTTCTGTGCATATTGTTTGTGTTTGGCTGAATATAAAAGGCATTTGTTTTAAAGAACCTGTTCTGGTATTAGTTTAATTAATGGAGGGCCAGAGAGAAATTTTCATCAGAGTCCTCTGTAAGAACTGTGACTGTTTGTGATTGTTTTGCAGTGATCGGAAAACTGCAAAGCAAAGTCCAGTTTGAGCACGGTCAAATAAAATTTTTCTCTTTTGTAAGGAGTAATGCAAGTCTTATGACCGGAGGTTGAGGTGAGAGACAAATTACAGAGGAATGTAAAACACAGCTTGTCCTGTAATAGGAACACGAGAGGAGACACTGCAGCACCTAAGTGGAACAACTGAGGTGGGAGTCATGTAATACATGCCTTCATTGAAAGGAGTCTGGATTGAACTGAGTGTGGCTTGGGCAGGCAAGGACAAGATGCGGCGTTTGGCCAGGGAGTGGGTACACGTTTAAATGCCAATTAGGTCAGGCACAAGCTTCACTCAGGCTCTAGCAAGCAAGCTCAGATCAATGATAACAGCCAAGGGAGCTGAGATATTGCATACCTGTTATCTCCTTGCAGTCATCTTAGATTGCCTTTCAGACGTAGAGGTTCATTGATAGTTTATTGACAAGCAGTGACAAGTCATTACTTCTAGCTACCCCACCAAGCACTTTTCTCATTTATCTGTTAATAGACCCTTGCTTTTCATAAGCCTGGAGATGAACATTTAATTGTAGCTATCCCTGGCCAAACTTCATGACTATATTCCTGTATATGATGAAACTCCTTTTATACCTTGTTTCTACACCCAAAGTATTGCAGCAAAAATGAGGGCTCAGTTCCCTGGCTGGCCTGGAAACTTGTCCATATGCGTACAGGTTGATATAGTCTTTTAAGAAATGAATTTTTTCAGCTCAGTACTTACTTTTATTCTCAGTTGAAGCAGGATATAAGGCTTAGGTATTGTTTAAGCCATGGAAACCCTTCCAAATACATTGGCAGACAAATACCGAAGCTTGTAGCTGGTTGTCCTTTGTAAAAATACTGTGTAAAAATAGATGAGCAAAAATTTCCAAGAATTATGTGAAAACATTCTCATTACTGGGACCACAGAACATACTGGCTTCTGTGTGTGATCCTTAAGACCAAAAGTCCCCAAATCCCATGAAGGGCCTGTAATGGAAGAGAATGCTCTAAAAAGTATGGCACAAATGCTGTGATCTACTTAATGGACCTTGGATCTGTCTAAGGTAAAGTTGGCACAATGTGTTGGATTATTGTCCTCAAAATCACCTCTGTTCGTGTTTGTAAAGAATGAGCAGGAACTGTGGTATGAATCCTGTGTTTTATACTAAATATAGTGTTTGCATCTACTGTTCCTCGTTAGTGATTTTGGGTTACATGCACTGCATTTTTAAAAGTGTTAGGTAAACTAGGAACTGTCACTTAAGTGAACTTCTACTGAAAAAAAAACAGGAAGCAAAAGCTTTTTTAGTATGCCATGGGATCTTAAAAACTATCACTTTGAACTTTAACACTGGTGTCTGAGGGGAAAGTAGATGTAGAAGTAAGTTGGGTCAGTAGGTAGTAGTGCTTCCCCAAAAGCCCCTATCCTTTTGTTCTAGGATGAGCGAATGGATAGATGGGCAGCAGATCCAAGGACAATGTGAAAGCATTAATCTTAGAAGCTCCTGATGATTCAACCTCTTTGACCACAGAATCTCATATTACTCAGTCAAGATGAATAACCTTGTGGCTATTAGCACGATGTGACCTCGTGGAAGACATGCTTAAGCTCTTTTCAGTGCTCCATAGTTACTCAAGAGTTACTAGTTGTGCATGTAGCTGCAGCTATTATTCCAAAAGCAAGAAATATTTTTAAAGCAGGCATGTAGGTGGGGAGTAAAGATCATTTGGCATTTACCTTGGTTACTCTGTTAGATTAGATTACAAGCCATTATAGAAATTCTTCTGTAATGATAAAATTCTGCAAATAAGGGGAACCATATGTTTTATCACCTGTACGTCTACAAAAAAAACTCCTGAAACCCTGTATTTTATCTCTTCTCCTATGTGGCACATTTTTAACAAAACCACATTGAATACACCCAGAGTAAAGTTCAACTTAACACAGATACTTCTGAACTCAAGCAATTCTTTAGCTTCCTTCCATTCTGACACTGTCTGTGGATTCTAAATCAGTACAAACTGCAAAACGAAGAACACTAAAAGTTATAACTGAAAAAAGCAATTGCTCTACTTCATTAATTCCACTACAATTCCATGTGTGATTTACACTCATATTCCCACTTTAACTTCCTTTCAGCCCATAAAATGTTTTGACATCTAATTTGTATTACTTCAGGTATTTCTCTGACTTTGCTGAAGACAGCAAATAAATCTGCCCCTTGTCTTTCTGATTGCTGGCATTCTTTAGCACATAGCAAAGATTTTTCACACTTTGTGTGTGGTGATTTTCTGTTGTAGATTATTGTTTTATATTGAAATAACAGTATCAAATTAATTTGATCTGATCCCTGAACCTGAATTTCAACCACACGGTCACATTGTCACTGACAATCATAGTGGCAATTTCATTAAATAAAATATATCCCAAACCTAAAAGCCTGTTCATATGAACTTGTCATTGATCTGACTTTATTAACTTTACTGACTTGTTCTATCTTTTTCGAGAGTATTAATAAATATATTTTCCAGTTATAGTTGTTTTGTAAACATGTATGCATAGAATTGTTTTAAATAGTTCAGAAGTAGGTATTTTAGAGAGAGCAAATAAAAGAACTATCCTCTTTTCCAATATTAAACTATTAAATAGACCATTATTCCTTAAAATTTAGAAAAGGTTAATCATTCAAAAAGTCAAATCTTCATGGAATAATTTCTCTAAGGGTTAAAAATAAGATAAGCTTTTCAAAACTAAAGCAGGCTGAATAATAATCCAATTTTAACCTCACTTTTTTTTTTTTTTTTTGAATAGTGTAAAGTAGTCCTCCTTCCTTATCAGTTGGGCAGGGATTTCCTGCTACTGAGCACACATTTGTGTCTTAGACAATAAAATGGGTATGTACATTAGCTACTCTATTGCTCCTACAGTGCACCACAAATAAGCAGTAGAAAGCTGTTTTATCTTTCTCTCAAAAGATGTTTTCTGCTGTCTGTAGTAATTGGCATTTGAGATCATGTGCTGTCACTTTTACATTTTGCTAAGGAAAAAATATGTATTACAGTTATTGTTGTTATTAATATAAAGCCTGACTTTCTTCTGGAGATTAATTTGAAATGACACTATGGAGCTTGACAGCTCTTGTTGGTTATTTTAATTTGCTAGACAATTTTGCATGCTATTGGCATGGGAACATGGTCTCAGGCAACAGTTTTGTTCTATTGGTTATTATTCTAAATGAAATAAATATTGAAGCAAACAGTAAGCCTAACTAAAGACTAAATTACTATGCAAGATAAATCTCAGTAAACAATTATTGAAGAGAAATGTGATGATACACATAATAAATTAAGGAATATTCAACTGATAAACACCTTATGCTGGATGATGGACTAAGGTGCACACAAATTCATGGCATTTTTTTAGAAATTTTGAGGTGCTTATATACTGGCTTATATACTGGCTTTCTACGATTCAGCCATTTCAGGTCACTTTAATATTATTTTTTCCATTTCTTTATTTTAAGGTAGTTGAAGATGTTTATGAGCAAAGCATGACTGGGCGAGCCTTACTTGTATTGAAATGTGATACTGAATTGAAAATTTAATCTGAGATCAGAATTTTTTCTCTTCAGCAAAAACACAGAAATGCTACTGAAAACACCTGACAATCAAACAGATTTAGTAACTTTTCCAAGTCTGGGTACTTAGAAACACATTGCTGTTGTTAGTTAACTTGTTAAGCTGGGATATGAATCTAAAATTATTGATTCTTTCCTATAAATAAATATAAAAGATAGAATGTATTTGCTCTAATCCTGCGAGTAGATATACTAGAATGGTGAATTTTAAATTAATGATCTGCAGCCTTGGAGATCAGTAGACAATAAAGAAAGTGTGAAAATATGTACTCCATGAACATGATTCAGCTGGTTATTAAATCACAGGAAAAAAGCCTCTTTTTGCCTCAGGTTTGCTTTAGTCTCTGTAGTATGCATCAGTCTTATTCCGAAGGAGTTTTGCTAGGACTCCGTGTGTTGGTCCTGACTTTTCCACCTTTTGTGTTTCATCTGCTGATCCCTCATTCAGTTTAAGGACTGCTTCTTTGTGTGTGTATGTTACTATAGACCTACTAGGTTACTTTAGTTGGTCAGCATGAGCCAAATCCCCCCTCTCTCTCTCTCCTTGCTTTTTCTTCCACAGGTGCAATGCCCTCGATAGAAGAAAAACATTCCTAAAAATAAAGAAGACCGGTCTGACCTCTTTCCACACTTTGCAGGCCTCACACTTCAAGCCCACAAGCACTCTGGAGCTTCCAGAAGCAGGTTGCCCGAAAATGACTGCTTTCTCCATGCTGCTTCTGTGTCCTTGGTCTTTCTTATTCCAGTTTACTACACTCTGTCTGCCCTGGTCTCACAAGAGATTCTCAAGTACCTTTTGCTGCAGATCCTAAAATGAAGCAAAATTTTACAATCTGATGATAAGACAAAGTCAGTAGAATTTAATTTTCTTCATGTGTGGAAACTCTTCTCCGTGAAGGCATTTCATCAGCAGTTGAAAGAAGGAGGGTCTTCTGTACAGAATGATCTCCTGTAGCTGTTCTGATTCACAATGAGATTCATCTAGCTTTTTCAAGTTAAAAGGCAGTTTTCTCCTTATTCCTGTAAGTTTTTTGTTAAGACTACTCTGTGTATCACCTACATGAAAATCTTCTATTACTAGAAAATTACTCATCCTATTAGTTATCAATGAACTTTAGGTAATTCAACCCACAAAATTGCCTATATTTTATTTTCTGAATTCTGGGGACAAAAATATATATATTTCTTCCTTTGCTAAACAAAATGTAAATAAACTTTCTAAGACAACTCCCCTCACAGTATGGTGTTAATAAGAAAACATTGCCTAAGAGTTAATTGTGCTATTTCATATTAAAAATGCTTGTCTCAAAAGATTCATAAATATTTCATTTCTGTATGCAAAACGTTATTTTCCTGTTTTTTTAAATTTGCTTCTCTACTTAATGATTTTACTAACAAGAAGTCTGTTGAGAATTATATAAATTCCCTTTCTTGATGCTCATTAGAACAATTCATTGAATATTAAACATACCAGATATCCCAGTGTTTTGGTATCTATTGTACAACTAGTTAAATCCTAAACAGTCCTAAACAAGTCACAGGCCTCACAGTTTAAGGATGTTTGTTTGTAATAAAAGCTCTCCTGCACCTGGCTTTGTGCTTTGTAAGAAACTGTTTTTCTCCAGGGTACAATTACATCAAGAATTTTTTTTTTCAGTCAGCAAGAAGAAAGGATAATGGGCAAAACTCAAGTTACATCAAATATTTGGTCTAGAGTTGGGCTTTGTAATTTATTGGATATTAAGCATAAGAGTTTGAAATCCGATGAGAACAATAGGTTACTATTTTGTGGATATTTTAAAAGGCTCTAATTTAGACTAAACTTCCTTTAATTTTTCAGTTCATATCAGGGGCTTTAAGTCAGGAGCATGAACAATGCTTCAACTAAATTTTCCCATTCCACCAAGAAAAAAGATAGTGTTTTCCTTAGTGAAGTTTAATATTACTAATGGTTCTTATTCTATAGAAGGGATTTAAGGAGCTAATTTGAATTAACTGGAGGTTATTATTATTCTTTCTAATCAGTTAAAGTGTTTTCTTTTCTATATCAATGCTCTGTTTTGTATGGTTGTTGTGGTTTGACCCCAGCCAGCAGCCAAGCCCTATGCAGCCGCTCACTTACTTCCCCACCAGTAGGATCAGGGAGAGAATAAGAAAGGGTAAAAGCTAGACAATTCATGAGTTGAGACAAACACAGTTTAGTAGAGAAATCAAAAGCCACGTATGCAAGCAAAGCAAAACAAGGAACTAATTCACTGCTTCCTGTGGGCAGGAAGGTGTTCAGCCATCTCCAGGAGAGCAGGACTCCATCACATGTGACGCTTACTCGGGAAGACAAATACCATCACTTCAAACAATCCCCCTCCTCCTTCTTCCTTCCACTTTACATACTAAGCATGGTGTCATATTGTTTGGAATATCCCTTTGGTCATTTGGAGTCACCTGTCCTGGCTGTGTCTCCTCCCAGCTATCAATGCAACGTGGCCTACTTGCCAGCATGGCAGTACAGGAAGCAGAAAAGGCCTTGGCTCTTTGCAAACACTGCTCAGCAATAACAAAAACATCCCTACATTATAAACACCGTGTTCAGCACAAACCCAAAATATAGCCCCACATTGTGAAGAAAATTAATGTTACCCCCAGCCAACACCAGCACAATGGTTCCTCCAGCTGCATGAGGTAGTGGTAAGGGAAAACACTCTTGTATATGCATGTTTCAGAAAGACAGACTTCATGGAAAAAGACATAATATCTTGGAAACCACCTGCAAGTTACAGTTACAAATTAAACACAGTATGGAAATATAATCTATACATACTATTGCAGAAAGGTACCAATGATGACACTGAAATTATATTTCAACAACAAACTCTTTTGAGAATGTTGCCCAAAAGATCTATTGTCAGCTTAAGGAATTGTAGGAAAAGAAGTGTGATTTCGCTGACAAGTCCAAACAAAAAAAAAAAAACCCTGTATAAAACTGATACCAGAATCAGGGTCTTTCTTTTGGAAAGACTGTCATCTAATGCACTGTAAGATTATGCCAGTAGCTAGTGTGAGACACTGGATTATTGTACTAATTATTGGTTTGGACCAGCTCAAGTGTGTGTGTGTGTGGGGTGGTCAGGAAGGGACAGGTTGAATTTCACAAAGATGTGGTGATGCCCTGGTCCATATCCTAGACTTTCGGAGTCTCCTGGGGCGCCCCTGGGGCAGTTGTCAGTCACTGGCACAAGGGGAGCACTGCTCCACACCACAGCCCTTGGAACCCCTAATCCAGCCCAGAACGTCTGGCTCACTGGAACTCCTGCCTGGGGGTGGGCGTTGTGGCTACAGCAGGGCCAAAAAAATAAAAGCAGAAACATGTGCTCTCAGTGGGTTTAGACCCTGCCATCTTCTCCTCACGGTTGGATCTATGCTGGACCTACAGGTGGTAGCTATAATTCTCTCTCTCTCTCTTTCTTTACTTCTTTTCCTAATCTCCTTAACATCTTGGGTAACTTAAAACTGGACAGGTTGGATTTTGCTAAGTAGTATGGGTTAGCATGTGCTTGAATGTTGCCCTTTAGACTTTTGCCAAGTTCCCTTATGTTCTAAAGTTTGCCAGTAAAAGTGTGGTTTTGACCCCCTGAGAAAATATGTGTGGTGTCTTCTCCCTTGTGCTATCTCAAGGTATCAAAAGAACTGAAGGAACTTTTGAAAAATTCAATGGGTGAATTTTTGGAACCTAGTACATTTTTAAAGTAAAGCTGCTTCAATGAGCTTGTAGCTTATAGCTTGGAGTCTTACAGCTAGACATCACCTCTTTTCCATGTTATGAATTTTCTGCTTTTGGAGCTTCACTGTGCGAAGAATGTGAGAAGGAATGGATTTGAGTAAGAGATGACATACTTTATTAAATGAGCTGACATAGATCAGTCATATGTTGCCATATAATATTAGACATCTAAAATGTTAATATGTTTATAGAAATGCTGTTTATAATACCATCAAATTGTTTTCATAATTTCATAATTGTTCCAGCAATGATAGACCGTGTCTTCCATATTATTAACCAGGAAGGGGGCATAGTTTAAGTCCCTCCATGTTGCAGGGAAAAAGCAAAGGCTTGGCTACGAACTGTAAAACTTCAATATACCAAAGGTAGAAAGCCATGAATTTGAAAGCATAAAGCGTCTGTTTTATTGTCCCTGGTTTTCCAGCGGTTCTCTTCTTGACTCACTGGGCCTGGCCCTTGGCCATTAAAGAGGTTCCATTGATGTGCTGCTCTGGTGAACATCGGGAACAAACTGTTTCTTTCTCCACCTTTTCTTGATGCTCTCCTGTCTTCTATCCTTTGAATCTTTACGCTTTCCCTCACTTGTCATGTCCTAACCTTTTCTTTTCTTGGAACTTCAGACAAGTGATATCACCCTGCAGGAAAGAAAGAAAGGGGCAAACAGTTTCTGAAATATATGACTGTATCAGGGGGGAGTCATCGTGTTTCGAGTTTTGAATGTTACATTAAATGTAACAAAGACTTCATGTAGGCAGAGTCTACTGGTATCTGTGCACAAAAGAGAGAATCTCTACTTTTATATTTGTCTGAAATCTCTATTCTAAGTTATTTAAATGAGTGGTTGTTTGTTTCTAATATTTTTCTTCATGAAATACTAATGTTTGAATGGACAAATTATTCTCTTCTAACTCTGAATTCCCTTGGTTTTGTGTGCATTTTAAGCTAGACTCTAATTTCTTTTCATGTAAGTGAAATACTTGAAACTGAATGATATGATTTAGATATAAAGCATTAAAAAAAAGAAGAAGAAAAAAAAGAGGATTTCCTTTTATACAGTCCCCAGCAGAAGAGTGTTCTACTTTCCATTCAGTAACAGTGCTTGGACTATATCAAATGCAGTTTTAAAAGTGAGGTCATGATGCTATGATTCAAAATTTGTCAGATGTAGAGCCATAAGGGACTTTTAGAAGATGAAAAGGCTAAACTTCTGATGTGACCTGATGCAGCCGAGTAACTCCCAAAGTCACAAGTCAGTTTCTGACTATAAAAGAGACATCTGATCAGATTGTCATGCTTTATGTTTAATGGAGTGTTACAAGGACTTTGACACAAACCATTACCCGCTATTTACTTATTCAAAGCAGAAACCTACTGGAAAATTGAACGAAATTATCCATACTTTAACAGCTTTGAGCAGATTTCAGTATGATCAAAATTTCTAAAGCATACTCCTTTGAGAACACTGGTATTAAATGCTCTTGAATTCTTGTATTGTACTTTAATCATTACATTTTACTAAATAATTTTTAACCTCTGGATGTTAAATGTTGTCAACATTGCAATTTATATCTGCCATACATAGCCAAGTAACGGTAATCCAGTGTGAACCTGTTATCCTTTCAGAACTTGCTGCTTTTGGAACAAGACTACATTAGTATTTACTATTTTTAGTACCTTTGGGAATCAAAGCCATAGTAAAAATTACTAGCAATAACTCCATTCTTTGATGTTGTTAGGACTTTGAAATTTCAACTAAAAGAAGATGCTCGAAGGAATCTTGGTCACATCAAACTGCACAGAAGAAACATGTTGTTTAATATGTTTAATAATTGCTTCAAAATCTATTGGTTGCTACTCAAAAATAAAATGCTGGTAAAATCATTGTACTTGTCCAGAGAGGGATGCTATTGTGAAATAAACAGTGAAGCAAGGCATGGTAGCTCTTTTGCAGATCCACAGTTACTACACATTAAGAAAGTGTGCAATTAGCATGTACTAGTTCTGAACCTTAGAAAACTAAATGAAGGTTCTATGAGGGTGATATAGACATAAGGAAGAAGAATGAAGTAAATATTCCAGGTACCTTTTTTTTTTCCCTGCTGAAATGATCAGGGCTTTTATAATTATTCTCAAATGTGATTACCAGATGAGACACCAAATAACAGCTAAGTAACCTAGCAAGCAGATTATATTTTCATTCAGGACACTAATGATATTCTTGGGGAAAAAAAAAAAAGAAGAAAGAATTCTAAACTTCTGACATCTTTGGAAAATATGTAATTAATAGAAGAGGATCACAAATGGTACAGGGACTCTTCATTTTCCGCTGACTGATATAGTGGTGCAAATCTTACACAAGTCACGGTATTCATTTGCATCAAGTTAAATTGGTCCCAAGCACTGCTTGTCTGCAAAGAAGAATTCCAAGTACTTCAGCATATACTTCAGAGCCAAGTAATATAAAATGTTAAGTATTACTTAAGAAAGAAGGCTTTTGAACAATTAACTTTTCAGGGTGAAACAGTTTACTAATCTGTAACTTTAATTAGTCTTTTGCTGAATTTTTGTGTGGATTTTATTTCTGATGAATCCTGTAATTGTAGAGATTTTTATCAGATTAAGCTTCACCCTACAAGGCAAAGGATCAAATTGTTTTTCACCATCTAGCTGCATTAAGAGGGCCTGGAGGTCAGTCATATCAGCAAAACATCTATCTGTGTCAGGGTAAGAAAGTTGACTAGAAAATATTTCTGTGAAGACATTGTAACTAATTGTGTAGAAACAGGTTCAAGTGAAGAGTTTTACATGTTTTCAAAACTCACTATTGAAATACTTGCGCGGCTTCCAATATTGTAACCACATGTAAATGTTAATGAGAGGATGTGCACAACACCACATTTTTTTTGAGGTAGAATGGCAGCTTTGTCATCATTTGTAAATCTCAAAACACATGTCTTCAGACCTGATTTTCACATACACTGTATTTGGACAGTATTTTCAAGAGAAGTCCAGTCCCGTCAGACAGATTTCTTTAAGAGTTATATTAAAACTGGTGCACTCAAAAAGAAGTTGCTCATCAGACCAACTAAGCAAAAATAATTGAACATCTCATAATTTGTAGAATCATTGAAAAATTCAGTTAGGAAGAGACCTCTAAAGTTGAATCCAACCTTCTGCTCAAATCAGGTCTGATCAGCTCAGATAGGCTGGGGACTGTGAAGAAAAGTTTTGAATATCTCCAAAGATAGGAATTCCGTGACCTTTTGGGGCAACTTGGTGCAGTGTTTTACCACCCACATAGTGAAAACCTTTTGTGTGGTATCTAACCGGAACTTCCTGTACTTGAGCTTGGGTCTGTTACCTCCTTTCCTTCTCCTGTCTCCTTTCAGCGTCTCTGTCTTTTCTCTGTTCTCCCATTAGGTAGTTGAGAATAGCAATAACATTTTCCTTAACATTCCCCTCCCCAGGCTGACGAAGTCGTATTCACTCCATCTCGTCTGCCACGTGCTGCACCTCTCAACCAACTTGTTACTACACTACTGGTTTTACTGCCATCTACTAAGATCTGTCTTTTGCTGGGGAGCCGAGACCCAGGCAGAATACTACCAGTACAGGTTTGCAAGTATAGGAGGGAAGACCAAGTTTGCTAAGCCTCCTGGTTGTATGCTGTAAATACAGCCCAGGAGGACTTTGGCCTCCTTTGCTGCAAGAGTTCACTGCTGACCCATGATCAGCTTGTTGTACAGCAGAACATCCAGCTTCTCGGGGGCAAAGCTGCTCCCCAGCCAGTCTGCCCCCAGACTGTGCTGTTTTGTTGGTTACGCTGTCCCAGGTGCAGGACTTAGCATTTGCCTTATTGGAGTAGGAGGGCAGTACCACCATTCCAGACTTTGACTACTCTCCCAAGTTTGCCTGGGAACATGTTAAATGTGTACTCCATCCCATTGTCCAGTTTGTTAGTAAAGCTATTAGACAGAGTATCCTCTAATACTATTCTCTGAAAGTTGCCACTAGTAACCAGCTACCTGCTGGACCTATGTCACTGATTACAATCCCTTGAGCCTGCTAGTTCAGTGAATTTTCCACGTCTGATTCATTCACTTAATGAGACCAAGATATTACTAATTTGGCCATAGGCATGTTATGGGACACAGTGTCAAAGGCCTTGCTAAATCAGGGCATGCAGCAGCCAGTGCTCATCCCTTGTCCAAAGCACTAACCAAGTCACTGTAGGAGGCAACCAGGCCTATCAGGCCTGATTTACCCTCCATGAAGTCTTTCTGACTGTTCCAAGCCACCTTTTTGTCTTCCGTGTGTTTGGAGACGGCTTCCAGGAATATTTGATCTATAATTTTTCCAGGAACTGAGCATGAGTTAAGGCTGTTAGGGTTGTCTGTAGTTCCTGGGTCCTCCTTCTTGCCCTTATGTTACTAGGTAATACTATTGTTAATGGTATGGAAATTCTTTTGGTCATGCAGTGATAACAGAAAATTTGAATGGTAATGGGATTCTTTTATCATCTGGGTGAAACACTGCAAGTGTTTTCTTATGAGAGGAACTCCTAATAGATGAAACTTCATTATAAAAGAGTATCTTAGATGCAAAGTCTCCATCTCTCATTAAAACAATATTAACTCTGAGACCTATAGAGCTATCAAAATTATTTGTGGAGGTTAGACTACAAAGTCCAGCAAGTCTTTGTATTACGGGACTGGCTTAATAATGGTTTAGTGAACTACATTCATTTCAGTTTGGTATTTTATATATAAATGATTATATATTTCATATATAAATGATTAGAGAGATTTTATAAATATTTTTTTTTTGAGCATGAAATTGAAATATGTAAGCTGCACAAGAGGAAATAATGGGATTGAAAAGTCCCCTCAAAAACGATAAACCAAGCCAAACTTGTAATGAAACACTTTTTTTAGTAACATATCTGTCTTTTCTTGAAATACAGAACATGGAAGCTCTGTCTAACCTATGTAGAGAACAGCTTCTAAAGAATTAGAGAATTTCTATGAAAGAAGGCTGAAAAAAGATGAATAGCTCATATCTATCAAGAGTGAAAAACACTTATGGTAACAATGATTTAACTGTTCACTGCAAATACTGATAACAGCAAGAAAACTCAAGGTTTAAGTGATATAAATAAAGCTTAAAACAAATTAAAAAAAATAAAATATAGCTTGCATACCACAATGGTTTTAGTTTTTCCCAGTTTCAAGAAAATATTAATTGTAGTGCATATACAGATGTATTTATTACAGAAGATCATTTTCAAACAGAAGCTTTACTGGTAAGCTGAAAGGCTTGCAGAGTGGACAAAACTGATTGCTCTGCTTCCAGCAACTCGTTTGAAACATGTTCAGTAAATGTATAGCTGTCACTGTGAATATATCTTGCATTCCGATCAGAACCTGAGGCAGGGAAAATTCCCTCTCGTATTAAGGCTTATTGGCATAGCCCATCCTTTTCAGTACTTAGGACTGAAATTACTGTCCTAAGAGAAACCACTGAAAAGATAATTGTTCAATAGGCCAGTCAACCTACAATATGTGAGGAATGTGCTTCTAAAATTAATTTTACCTTGCCTTATTAAGTAGTTATCCTTTCATGACAGAGCTGTTTGAATCTCTCTTGACTTATTCCTCATTTACATGATGAAAAATAGGATCATGTAGGAATTTGTAAATCTGTTGAAGGGCAAGTGTTACTTCTGTAAAAATATAGTTGAGAAACAGAACAGTGACAATACCCTTCAAACATAACCCTCATAATAATTGAGCAAAATAATACACTTTTTGTAGATCTCTGAATATGCTATTGATGAATCAGATGTTGCTGTTATCACCCATTTGAAAAGATTTTGAAAAATGCAGAGAATATGGACATAATTTAAGTGAAAAATGCCTGAAAACAGTGGAAAGAATTCAAGATGTACAAGAACAAAATAAATGAACACATGACTTCCCAACTACTGCTGACTTACTGACAAGAAAATGCCAGATTTTAGAGAGATCTTAGCTTAAGAGAGTGAAAACACAAAAAAGAACTTAAAGACTGTCAAATCCAAACCAAAGTAACTATTAAAAAAAAAAAAGGACAAAATAAACTAATAAAGATAAAATAAGATGAAACTAATAAACATGGATAATCATCAAGTGAAAGTATGATGGGAAATGCTGAAAACTTTTTAGTTACTTAGTTAGCTTCTTTAGTTTTCAATTCAACCCTAGAATGAGAAGTGCATTTAGCTCAAGCTTAGTCCACAGGGTACAATATAGAATAACGCAGATAAAACAACAATTACAGAATAAGTAGCAGGCCATGTGTCAGATTTTCAAGGCAAGACATGGAGGTGAACAAAAATGGAACAAAATTGAAATTTGTTTTGAAAATAGGCCATGTTAAGCTAACCTAGTATACTAAATAACTTTTTTTTTTTTAGAGAGCATAAATAAGAGAGATCTTGCCCATCTACATAAAGAACCATAGAAGTATAGAGCAGTTCAGGGTGGAAAGGACCTCTGGCATCATCTTGTCCAAACCCAGACGGCCTAGTTTAGATGGGGTTGCTCAAAGACTTTGGTGAAATGGTTAATAAAATCCCACTTGGAGAAGATGGGAGAGGACGAAGTCTGTAACTTAATTGTTAGGCAAGTATGGATCTTACTACAGAGATAACAACAACAGGTAATTTTTATAATGAATTGCAAATTGTTTGCAAATGTGCAAAGAAAATTCTAGTTATTTCATAGGACTGTGAGCCATGTATATTTTGCAGCTGTGGAAAGTATTAAAAATGGTGAAAGCTGCTTATGGCTTAGTAGATGAAGTCTGACTTTTTCATCCAGTGTAGGGGTCATTGGTGATGGATTTGAAAGAGGGAAAGAACACTGTCTAAAATAAAATTCTTGACTGAGCATTAGAAGATGTTAAAAGTTGTCCTTGTGACACATTGTCTAGGTACTTCTCACAAAGCACATGCTTGTGAAGGGTCTGAGAAACTACTCTTGTTAGAGTAAGGGTTTGAAATAAACCTGATCCATAGCAAACACTGTCCTGAAGGGCTGAAAATCTGTACTGCAGAAATTCTATTAGTGACTTAGTTATCAGACATTACAGAGAAGATGAAAGTTATGATTTTTCTGCAACTGTGCTGCCTATACATTAACTGGACTTTTTGTACAGTTAGAAAAAATGTAAATTTTTCTTATAGCTGGAGCAAGTTTCCTTTCAGTTTATTTCAAGAATTTCTGAAGTATTAATGGAACATACTTGTTCTTAATTGATATTTAGATACCCACCCCGGCAGTTAGTAGAAAAAACACACGTAACTTGATTCAGTAGAGTTGTTTTTTCCCTAGTCACAATATGACATTGGAATTGTTTGTCATGATGGCTCAAAAAAATTGTGGTAAATTTGTTAACATGCAATAACATCCTTGGGATGAAGAACTATACATAGCTACAAGGATTTGAATTACCATTTCAAAGAATTTCACTTCATACTGGATCATATGAAGTACAGAAATGTTCTTGATAAGGGAGGGCAATTTTTTTTATGAGGTAAAACTAATTAAAAAGGAAATAAATATCCAATATATAAGGTTTCTCAAACTACTCATGCTCAGAGGTCAACAGCTGTAAGGCAAGATAGTGAGTAGAAAATAGCACAGAAAAGATTTCACAAAAACATCCTCAAAAGGCACTATAATGTGATTAGAACAGCTGCTCTATTGGTACGTGAGAGATTTCTTTAGGAATAATGAAGAGCTTGTGAGATATGATCAAGCTTAATTTGGATTGTACTTAAACCTGTGGGGCTGTATCAGATTTCTCTGCATTGAGTAGCAGTGAATGAAACTGAAATCTGTGCAGAGTGGAATGGATGTGCACTGTATTCAAAAGAATTTGCTCACGTTAGACACTGGCAAATGTAATTATAAAAATATCCCAAAAGAAAACAGGGGATATGCATAGATCACAGGAGCTTTGGATCAGGCGTAAGGGACTAGTTTTACAGAAGGTGGAAAAGCAGATAAATGGAATAACAAAACCAATTGGGAACACAGGCTGCTTGTATGGCTTCATCTAGGAATGTTTCCATCTTAGATCTTCTGTTTCTGCACTGTGTGGCTTAATCACAGGGAGGTGTTTGGCCCAGTGATGTTGATACATGCTGCCCTTGGCAGCAAGGATGGCTCCACTCTGAATCAGAGGGTAAGATGCCTCTTCCATCCCACTCTGCTACCTGGGATTTTCCTTCGGCTTTCTTCAGCTAAACACTGAGCAGTTCAGATCCTACTTAGCCTTTGTGTCTGAAGTGGTATGAATAGCTTCAGGTCCCAGTGTAAATAGATGTGTGACAACAGTGTGAAAGCTGATAGCAAACATTTCCAGTAGGTTCTTTTGGTGGTCTCTTTTATCAATAAAACCAAAATAGTACATTAACCGCCTGAAAATATTTTTTTCGTACCCTCCAAAAGGCTTATTTCCTCAAAAAGTCTCTTGTCACAAATTTGGAGAAACCGCTGCAGTCATTAATACCACCAAAACAAACAAAAATCCTAGCCCAACCAACCCTCCCCTGCAAAAATCCCAACCAAACTAACTGAAAAACCACAAGAAAACAAAAGCCCAAGCAACCTGGAAAATCAGAAACGCTGCTAAATGAGGAAAGACCGCTAAATGAGAAAAGATCACTTACAGAGTGCAAGATGCATAACACATGTGAAACTATTGCATGGTTCTCCAGCAGATAAGAAAACCTCAGATGGGAATACATATTCAAAGGTTATAACTTGCTGTTGAGGGGAGTTCACAGTACTATTGGGCAATGAATTAGAAGAGCAATACTGAGTTCAGTTAGTCTTTCCTGAGAATAAAAACTAGCGTAAAACTGTTATGATTCATAAATAATTAATTTTTATAGAAGAGAGACTTGGTTTTAAAATTAAATGCACAAAGCTTAAATTTTATTAATAAGTTAAATTGCCATCTCCCTTCCAGAAATGATTGGACATTTTCTGCTGGGACATGTTTTAAGTCAGAAAGCTCAGATTCACTGAATCGAAACGTGTTGATGTCAAGAAAACATTTGTCAAAACTCAGCAGAGTTCTGATGAGGAAAAAAATACCCCGGCTTTCTGCCAGCTTGCCCGATTGCCTCCATCACTGTATAGCTTCTTTCCCTGACAGGGAATTTTGGAGATAGACTTCTGTATGTGCCTATTCTCTTGCATTTAATAGCAGCAGCCCCTCCTCTGCCATTTCAGTTTCAAGGCTTGCCATTGAAGAAAGCTGAGTGCTCAGGTAGCAAATAATCTAGAAAAGCAGTCAGCCAAGGAGATTTGCTCTCAGCAACCTGGCAGTCAAAGCACCTGAGTGTTTATTGAATGGGGATCTAGAGAGCCTTCAGAATTAATAGGGAGATCAAGAAACCAGAAAACTGGGGTGTGAATTACCAGTACAGTCACAAATCCATTGCTCTTAATAGACCACTTCTGTACTGCGGAGGTTGAAAACCTACAAGTTCAAAAACCTCTTTGAACTGTAATTTCAGACCCCTCAACTGTCTGCCTTAGATTTCTAGGCAACTTCTAAGCTTCAGAAGCTAAATTTTAAGAAAGAACCACCATTTAATCTGTGATTCCTGTTGAAATCACAAGCACTCTGTTAATCAAGGAATACAGTAAAAGGTGATGTTTGCTGAGGGAATCACTATGGTGTTGCAAACCCATGGTTCACTAAGAACCAAAAGCAGTGCCTGAATTCATGGGAATATGCGAAGCTACACTAGAGAAATGTATTATAATTTATTTCTATGAATATATAAATCTATTGTATAATAATTTAATATGAGGTTAAACTGTGAAATAAAAAACTTAATTTGCATAAACTATCATATCTTTGGATGATAGTGGATGCTATCTTCTCCAGTGTAACTGTATGAAGACCTCTTCAGTGGTAAAATTTAAAATCTAATATGGAAAAAAAATATTTTAGTGGCTCTGAATTTTTTTATATCTTTATTTTATCATTAATAGAGTGACTAATATTTTCAAAAATCTATCTCAGGTGACAATTTCACCACTATCATTAACAAGAACTTGATCAAAATTTGTAGACTGAATTTGGACTGTACCATGGAAAAAGTAACTTTTCAAAACTGAAGCACAATCTTACTCATCCCATCTTTGTTAAAATATCCAATATCAGGATTTACTTTCTATTTAACAGAACTAACAATATACATGATAGTATGTCATATCACAGTCAAGTAGACCCTAAAACCTTGCTCTAGTCATGGACATGTGCCTGACTACTGGATATAAGTTAATAGCCCTAGGCCTGTTCAGCAGAAGACAAGAGATGCACAAACTTTTTCTGTGAATGTGAGGGAAGTCACAATTCCTCAATCTAAATTAAAATTTTGCTGATGTTTTAGCTCTACTCTCCTAAACTCAAAACAACTCAGTATTTCATGTGTTTAGCCCCTTATAAAACCTGCCTCTCATTTTCAGTGTGGTTACATTATACATAGTTAAATGTAGCTATTGCTTTAGCAGAAAACCAGCCAGAAGAGACTAGGAATGGCTTAAGCTGAAATGTTCAAAAACCTGAATAAAAGACAGTCTTTTGAAAATGCTTTTTAGGACTCAATAGAATAGTGAAGCTATGTAGTTAAGAATTATTTGATATTTATTTTTGTAAGCAAATGTGTGATAATTTTGCTGTTTTCAGTAGAGAGAACACAAGTATAAAATGAGCTAAAAATGCTTGGTTTTATACAGTGACTTTGAAGAAATGTAAAAATTCTATTTGGTGCTTTCTCCTTTAAATTGCAAATTTACTAGCTAACAGACCACAGAATGGAACATCACCAAGGCTTGTCCGATTTAAACTTCAGCATTATATTCCACCAGTGAAATCTCAGTCTGACAGATGAAGTGATTTGAGGATAAGGGACTCTTTCTCATAAAACACTTTCTTCAGAAACTTGGGAAGCTCCATTAGTGAGAGAATAGCCCTCCAGTCTGTTAGGATGTGATCCTTATGGCAATATCTCACAGCTATGTGCATGGCTTCTCCTTGTTTCACAAGAAACCAAGGAAAGAGGCAGGGTTTATTAGCAAATAATTTTAAGTAGTTATCTCTCCAGAAAGTACCACCCAAAATAAAAATCTTGCCTCTGGAATGCAATCCTTCTCTAACTCAGACAGGAGGAGTCCCCCTCCTGACCCTCAGGCAAACCACACTGGATATTGATTCTGTTCGGCAATCTCCCCTGTTAATCTTCAAAATCATCCTTGCATGAATTCCCACTGTTGCCTGAAAAGTCCTCTTCTCATTGTGAGTTTCTGGTTTACTGGATTACCTGAAATAGACTGTTCAGTGGTCTGGACTGTGTATCTTCCTTCCCATCACGGGCTTTCAGTGCACAAAACAGTTCTTGGGTATCTGTGTGCAAGGAGCTCTGAGATAAGCTTCCTTTTTACTATTCAGTAAAATACTTTACTGCAAATTGTGCTTACACTAAAGAAAGCAAGCATGAGGTACAGTTAGATATTATCAACTTTAGTGTTCAATATAGTATCAGTGGGACAAGCTGTGAGATAAACTGTAATGGAAAGTGAGGGAATAAGAGAATGATTTCTGTGAATATATATTTTGTAGAAGTTTTCTGGAAAATGACCAGTTTTCCTCTAGGCTAGCTGAAATGTGGTATGAACTCTTTATTCAGAAAAACCTGTTCACTGAAGGTTGTGATCTGTGTGAGAAATAAGCATGGTCTGGAATGATGTGGAAGCAGAGGTCTACACGCAGTATTTGGAAATTTTGCAGCTGTTACCACTGAAGATAATGATCTCATCGGATGTTTGGTACGACTGGGATTTGACAGTACTTACCTGTGAAATTTTTGGAGAAACCAAGGTAATAAAAAGTGGAAGCAATGATACAGCAGCTGACACGTTTATTCATTTAAGTCTGATCTACATGGAAAATTAATTCAGCCTAAGGTTGGATATAAACCAGTGATTCCAAATTAACTGCTTTTGACCTCCTGAGCAGGTTAACCCTGTAGAACTTTAGATATTCACACTGAATTTAGACTTCCTTCAATAATCAATTTGATTTCTGGTATATGATTAATCTTATTCTAAAGGTAGAAATCTAAAATAAGGCATATAAATCACATCCGCTGGGCGTCTCTATTTTCCTATTTGACTGTAAAGATGACTTGTTTGATTATGAACATCTCAGCTGTAGATGTCTGAAGCAAAATGAGATGAATCACATCCTCTGACTTTAAAATAAGGGTCTTTATTCCAAATTACACCCTTCAGAATTGAGAATATGGGCATCAACACAAGAAGTCAATCATAAATTCCAAATTAACCTCCCACATTAAGGAAGGCCTTTTCATTGAGTTAAGGTCTTTTCACTGAGTTGATAGCATGCTTCTTATGTTAAGAGGCAAGATGAGACCCTGTGCAGTCATGGTTTCAAGGCTGCATTTAATCCATTACTACGGTTTATGTTGTGTAAAGGCATGAAACACCATGATAAAAAAAGTAAAATACCCATAATTAATATAGTCATATTCAGCTGGCAATATAGCTAGTCAGTCTGAACAAGATCATATCTACTCTAATTTGCCACTTCCCAACATTCATAAATTCCTACTAAATTGCCTTACCGTGAAACATTGCTGCTTCTCTTGATTAATAATAGGAGTTCAGAGAAAATATGATTTCCTGACGTGAAAAAGAAGCTTTCTTGGATGAACTAGATCCCTATTTATCTTTTTGTCCCATTTATTGGACAGAAATTTTGGTAACAGTTTTTCCTTACAGTGTTTGACAAATGGTGATTCTGTACTGTAAGAGGAGAAACTGCCTGTTTGTGCCACAGTGAATGTGCAGCCTTGTTGTGGGCAGCTCTGCTGCCATACTAAGGGACTAGACAGGCTGGAGAAATTTGCTGACAGAAAACTTCTGAAGGTTTCTCGGTGAAGGGAAGTGCCAAGTCCCACACCTGGGAAGGAACAACTCCACACACCAGCCCATGCTGACCAGTTAGAAAGTACTTGGCAGAAAAGGCCCTGGTGGTCACCAGTCAAAGATAAGCCAACAATGTGACCTTGCGGCAAACGCAAACATCCTCCTGGGCTGCACTGAACAGAACATTATCACCAGGTCAAAGGAGGTGATCCTTTACTTTTATTCAGTACTGGTGAGACCACCACTGGAGTAGAGTGTTCAGTTCTGGCTCCCCACGTCAAGAAAGACACAGACATACTGGTAAGAGTCCAGTGAAGAGCCATGAAGGTGACTGAGGGACTGGAACATCTCTTCTGTGAGGGAAGACTTTTCATCTTGGAGAAATCTTAGGAGGATCTTATCACAGAATCACTCAATCATCAAGGTTGAAAGAGGCCACACACCTATAATGATTAGAGCTGATTTTTTTCTCTTTCTAGATCCTCTAAATCAAGAGAAAAAAAACACTTCCATTTTAACGTCTTTTATATTTTTTAATTGAAGAATTAAAAACCTACGGCAGATCCTTTGCCAGGCCCTCCTATCATCCCTGCTTATAGTTTGTTTTGACTTTGAAATCTAGAAAGTTGAGACTCGTGTGATAGCATGAATGTTATCTGTGACCTTTATGGTCTTTACACAGATCCATGGGTAGAAAAAGACCATTATGATTCCCATGGCACTTATCACTGAGATAACTGAGAGCTTATAAAGTAGATGATAAATGAATTTCCTGCTAAATAAGTAAGTCTAAGTGCTCTAAATAGTTTCCTTTCCTGAAATCTAATCCTTTGATCTATATACCATGCATAAAAGCTGAAAATGAAAATTAGAAAAAGTTCCCCAAAACCAAGCCCAAACCCCTGAAAATCCATAACCCAAAGGGAGACATTTGACTCCAAATGAAATTAGATTTCTTTATCCCTTTTTGGGACAGGGACATGCAATATGTTCTTAGGTCTAATAATGAAAACTACTAAACTCTTAACTGAACAGTTTTAATTCCTTCCTGTTATCTGTTCCTTACCCTCTCTAAAAACCCTTGAAAGAAATTTAATCTCTAATTGACTACTTTGATAACTGTTTCAGAAACATGAGAAAACAGCCTCCTTTATCACCATCCCTCATATATATAATTCTATGTTGTTGAGTTTGATCAGTAACCAGAGTTTACTGATGTATGATTTATGTCTTACATGATATGACTTCCCTTCTGAAGCATGTGTATTTGTGAATATTTGTTTTAATGATTCAAGAATCCAGGTCACATCTGTATGAAGCTTGCTAAACTTCTGTGGGGCAAGACAGGGAAGTCATTCAGTGGGATGATGAACTGTATACAAAGGAGACATTCTGTCTCTCCCAGAGTTGTATTGAAAACATTGTTCTAAAATTCTCCAAATCATCTTCTCGGCTAATGTCAGCCTCTGGGTGACAGTTACAAAATTTTACAGGAATTGCCAATAAACCTGACTGATTCCCTCAGTGGAAGGTGGAGTAATAAAATATCTCACACCTAGCATGTTAAAGCATACACAGGGAGTTAACAGAACTTCAAAGTGTGGTTGTAACAAAACAACTAGTGCAATTATCCATCTGTTGATGGAAAGACTTGGAAAGTCTTAAACTGCTGAGAGGGCAATTAATGAATAGTCATCTGATTGTTATTATTATTTCAGGTCTTTATCTTTTCCTGTTCTGTAGGAAGATGTCATTCATAAGTCTCTCATTTCTTTTTTTTTTTTTTTTTGGTTTTTTTTTTTTTTTTTTCCTTCTCCCATTTGGTATTTTTT
>VXAY01007342.1:3273434-3320748 GCA_013399855.1 Oxyruncus cristatus
CTTTTTTTTGGGAAAAGTTCTTTCAAAAGTCTCTCTTTTTTTTTTTTTTTTTTTTTTTTTTTGTTCTCCTGCTACCATTAGGCAATTTCTTTTTTGTTATCCCAAACTTCAGTCTATTGACATCAGAGGATGGGTTGTTTCAATGAAAATAAACCCTCACTCTTCAAAACAAAAAGACATTTTAGGGCGTGATACAAGAACAAGGTTAGAGAATATTACAGCAGCATCAAAGGCTAAGATATTTTGGCAAGAGCACTACCTACCTATGCTTGTGAAAACAGTGAGTTCAATTAATCTAATGATTCAACCAAACACCACCACACAAATATCCAGCTCGCAAAGTTTTATGATATAATTATGAATATCACTATCGGTGTACTTTTTATATCGTGCATCACCCAGAATATGCTAGGTATGTAAGACAGGTATATTTTGTGCTCAGGGAGTTTTAAGTCAAGCGACAGATATGGCACAGCGATCAAGAGCTAGAACAACAGGTAGAGGAAACAGTAGGATGGGAAGAACATAATCCCCAAAGGAAGTTCAGGTAGTTCTATGACTCTTTCTGCAGACACCTTGTTCCCTAGTATATATAATATATATATTTATATATATTTATATGTATTTATATATAATATAATATATATATATATATATTTGTAGGGTTTTTATCATGATGGTTAAAAGCTGAGTTTATCACGACCAAGACTGTGGTTTAGATGTGAGTCTGAGGGGTTCAGAGTATGCTATCTGCTTAAAACCAGACAACACAATAGGAAGTAGATTACAGAGCAGTAGACTAATGAAGACACTTAGATATGAGATGTCCAACTGCAAGGCTTTGTGTCAGACAAGTCAGAGTACCCACTTTACTCCAGGTCATCAACATCACAGGGACATGGCCTAGCCACTAACTATATATCCTTTCGGAGTGGCACTTGTTTTCTCTCTCACTCTTTCTGTAGTTCTACTATTCCTGTACTTGCCAACCAGAGCCTTTATAGTGCTTTCTAAATTAAGTTCTTTCTCTTGACAGTTTCCCTCCGCAAAGTTTAAGCTTTATATTTGAGTACACTTCTCCACAGGTAGAGAGAGACTTTCTGTATGCATATAGGTTATACCATTACTTCTGTTTTCTATTCTCCCCCAAGAGTTATTTAAGTTATTTCTTCCTAGGTCACTTAGGCTTCTAAAATTCCAGGTCTACCTGAACCCTGGCTGTATCTGTGGGATGGTATTAAAAGCTGAAAAATATGTACTTGCATTGGTTTTTCACACTTAATGAATGGGATTTCCTTCTGATATCTGTAGGAGATGAATAAATGTTATTGTTGCTTTTTCCCATTGCGAAACTGAAGGCAAGAGTGGTATCTGTCACACCTGAAACATGTGAGTCTGAATCAGAATTTTGGAATGTCAGATTCTAAACTTCTACATAAAACCAAGGCATTTACATATGTTCAGTTTTATGACTTCACCCTGAGCGTCTTTTGTCCTACCTGTCTCCTCTATTTCAACCAGGTATCTTCCAAAAGAAGATTCTATGCTAGCATAGTTATGAGCAAAGAATACCAGAAAGACTCCAATATCTTGGAGATTGATGTCCATTTGAGAATCCTTTGACTGATCCTTCTTTCTTAAGAAACACCCTCTGATGAGGTAATTTCTGTTTTAAAAAGGAAATGTGATTTAGAAACAACCAGCCCAAGATAAAACATATAATGATTTGTGGTTTTATTCATATGCCTTCAGTTTTTGAGACATAACATTCAACTTTGTCTGTTCCATGATGCTTTATTTTGCTAATTATGCTTGTTCTTGATACTTGTCAAAAAGAAGTAATGAGATATCAATACTAGTGTTTGCTGCGAAATAACTTCTTAAAACCGAGCTTATGGTTAACTTAAGGTGATAAGCAATCACACATTTTTCATGTTTAAGGCTGAATGTAAGAATAACTGTTTTCCAGTGTGAGTGCTAGGAGTGAAAATCTGTCACTTTTGATCTGACGGTTGTCTACATTTTTTTTTCGTTGTTGTTGTTGCCAGCTCTTTGAAAAACTCTCTGAGGATGCATCATCAGAAATTTCCTATTTGCTTAGGAATTGATCCAAGTGTAAAAGTTTCCACTGCGTTAGATGTTGATTTCATTAGAGATTCCCTTACAGTATTTTGCTATGCATTAATGCAGAGCAGCAAAGAAACAATACAAAACAAAATGCTCTGGGTTTCATATAATTCAACAAGGGTTTATTTGTTCTGCCTGCAGTAAGAAATAGGTACAATTTTTGTCTTTATAGTTTGAAATTTGTGAAATTTTGGCAAATTTAATAGTTACGGTGGGATGACCTTGGCTGACTGCCATGTGCCTACTAACCCATTCGATCACTCCCCTTTCTCAATAGGACAGAGGAGAAAATATGATGAAAAGCTTGAGGGTTGAGATAATGATACTTCCTAATTGCAAAGGCAAAACAGACTTGTCTTGGGGAAATAATTTAATTTATTGCCAAATTATTGTAATGGAATAGGATAGTGAGAGATGAGAACAAAATTAAAAATACCTGTCCTGTCTCAGCATGGGGTCTTCTTATGGGATACAGACCTTCAAGACCTCTTCCAGTGTGGGTCCTTTCCACATCTGATAGTCCTTCAGGATGGACTACTCTAGCGTGAGTCCTCCATTGGGTTACAGGTCCTGCCAGAAAACCTGCTCCTGTGTTCAATCTTCTCCATAGGACCCAGTTCCTGACATAAGTCTTTCCTGAGAGGGCTCTCCACAGGTGGCGTCTTCCTTCAAGGAACATTCACCTCCTCCAGTGTGGGGTCCTCCATGGTGTGCAGCGGGACAGCCTGCCTCACCGTGGTCTGTACCACTATCTGCAAGGGAATTTCTGCTCAGGTGCCTGGAGCACATTCTCCCCCTCCTTCCTCACTGACCTTGGTGTCTGCAGGGCTGTTTTGTTTATATTTTCTCACTCCTCTCTACCAGATGCTCTGCAGTGGTTTTTACCCTTTCTGAAATGTGCTTTCATAGAGGCGCTCCCACTGGGCTCAGACTTTGCCTGGCTTTGGCCAGTGGCAGGTCCATCCTGGAGCAGATTGAAAATGACTCTGTTGGACAAGGAAGCAGCTGCTAGTACCTCCTCACAGAAGCCACCCCTGCAGTCCTCTCCCTTCCAAAACCTTGCCATGTAAACCCAATACACTAACATATCTTTACCTTTGTTTTATTAGCTAGAAGAGATGAGATAACTAAAAAGTCATCCTAAAAGAAAGGTCTGCACTAATCAAATATTTAAAATCATTACCTAAGAATTATGGCCTGTCTTTAGGACTGACAGGGAAACAGATGCACAAATTATGATTTTCCAGAAACATATAGAAGAGGTGACTGAAAAGTTTTGAGTTTTCTAGCAACTTCAGAACCTTCCAAATCTGGACTTTTCTAAGGGAATCTCCACCTGGTGGAAAGGTGTTACCCAACTGTAGTACTTGATCCAAGCTTCACTGTCATCCCAGAGATATTCAGGATCCTTTTTTATCTCATTTGTCAGCATTTTACAGTGGTACTTTGTCAGTAAAATGCTATATATTGTCCTTTGCTTATACTTTATCCTTTCTCTTGACACTGAAAAGGTACAAAGTACAGGAATCGTATGTTGTTTACTATTATCTATTACAGGAAGGTAAAAGATGCAAATTTCAGAAATAGTATTATACTGATCTTAATGTTGTCTATTACATGATTCTGTAGATTTGTGTGCTGTCTGTCTACGTATGCATACATACATACAGACATATACATGCATAGGCTCATATATGTACACATAGGAAAACAGAATTCTATTTTTTGTGATTGTGTTTTAAAAATATTACACTCATTATACCGAGATAAAGAAAAAAATCTGTTTAAAAATCTACCCATGTAACATTTAGTATTATTTTGTACATTTTATTTTACAAGGTAACTTTGAAGCAATTTTACTGGACAGAGGTTTTACATTTTAAGTGTGTACAGTTTACAATCAGAAGACACATTTTACATTTTTATGTGGGTACAGAACCCCTAATGTAACAGCCAGTATCACTGGTAAATTATTTCTTTGTGCTGTATATGCCAAGCTACAGACATATAAATTCAAAGTGTGTACACGTTCTGTTAAAAACATTTTCATTACTGAATGTAAATTGCATTATATTTCCAATGTTCATTCTTCAGTTTTTGTGCAAAGACCAAGCAAATCCAGGCTCCTTTTTCCCACTATGTCCTTTTAAATCGGACATGTCTTTAAGTGCAGCATTTTATACTGAAAATTACCATTCTGTGAGTAAGTATGAAGAAAGCATTAGGTATTATTTGAATTTACTGTTAAAGGGCTAGCAATAAAGGTAAAGAATCTTGCTGTTGTGAAATGAGTCTCGGTTTTGTTTGTTAAGATTTCCCTTACAGTTTTTAGTTTGCATTAGGTATGAGTATCCCTTCTGTGTTTCTGCACTCACTTATGTTCTCAAGGCCTTTCAATTCTAACTTGTTTGTAACATCATTCTCTCTGGCAGTATAGTGTGCCTGAAACCCATTATTATAGTAGCCTTTAAGCTGTATTGTACACTACCAAAGGAATCTAAGCTGGGCATGAAGTACAGGTTCTGTGGTGGGGTTTGTGAATGATGGCTCTAGATTGTTCCCTAAGCCAGCCACCTCTTATGATGTCATGGGGAGCTTTGTGAAGGAATGGGACTGACTTACCTAACTTTCCAGATGGGAGCAGAAGATTTGCACATTGGATGTATGTCAGTTATACATCATTTAAATTCCCTTCTTTGAATCACTGTGTTAGTTTGCCACAGCTATTGACAGCTGCTATCTGATCAGTCTGCTAGTGCCAGTAGTATCTTGGCAACCGCACAAAAATAGCTTTTCTCCCCTTGTGAGTAAGACCAGTCTGCACTGACAAACCAGAAACATACTAAAGACAAAATAAACTGATATTTTGGTCCAGATTTTCAGCCTTACAGCTGTGCTGCAGATAATTATTATATTGTCCAAAATAGCTGATGGACGATTCCTCCAGAATGGGAGAAAACAGCTTCAAGATGCTGTATTTTTCACTGTGCCCTTTTTGTTAGGCAAAGGCGTAAGAGGGGTCTGTTCTATGGGGGAACACAGAGCTAGCAGGGTGAGATTTTAGCTGGCTGCTCATGGCTGGCTCTAGATAGGAGAAAGCAGTATCAGCTAAGCCTTGGCCGGCTTGGGAGTTTTTCAAGAAAAAGCTGGGAGAGCTCTAGCAGAGGTTCCTCAGTCCTCCTTTTAGGAGATCTAAGCTCAGGGGTTCTCTCCTGTCCCTACCTATGGGAAGCATCACCTTGGCTACTCCCTGACAGGAAGAACTGGCTGGGATGGCCTCTTCTCTCCCTCCTTTGGATATTTCCTTTGCAGCATGTTAGTATGGGACTGCCAGCTGGCAAGTATTCAGGGTGCCCACCTATCTGAAGTATCTGGAAAGATTCAACCTTCCCTTCTGTGCTTCATGCAGACAGGGCACACAGTCTGGGAAGTCCAGACCTCACACTGGTCTCCTGCCTAGCCCCCAGTCCCTAAGGAACCAAGTGTGTGGCATTGGTTGATTACCCACAGATTTTTCTGTGATTTCCTGACCACCTCAACGCCTCACCTCCTTTAGCTGGGTGAGTGCAGTGTCTGCTGTGATCAGGTTATTCCTGGGCCTCCACAAACCCACACAAGTGGAAACACCCTGAGGCATAGTCCCTACCCAGGCTGGTGTAAGAGATGTACCAGGCATTCTGCTATTGCTGCTTATGGGAACCACTTCTCTGGAAAAAAAAAAAAGTGTAGTCTATTGGGTGGACTTGCAGAGAACACTGGAGAAGGCCTGGGCTTTCATGCATTAAGGCAGCAAGGTATGACTGAAAGTAAGAATTTACTGTATACAGTGAATTTATCTTAAAGCTGCCAACCACTTAACCTTAATTAGGATTTGATTTCTCATCATAGTGTTACCTAACCCAAGGGAAAGGCATACCTTTATTTTTCTCATGGGATAAAAAAGTAAGGTCTCTGCACTTCTGTGGGAGAGGTGAACTACTTTCACACTTTCTCTTTTGGGCCTAGGGATGTCTAAATATATGAAAATGCTTTCAGAAATGTCTACATGTAAATCCACTTCTTTTCAAAACTTTCACTCTTTGATAGGACTATCTTGCTTCAGCCCTGAAACCTCAATTAGGTCTTGCCAAGCATCCTGCTGAGAGCCTGTGTGCACATTCATTATGTTTTGGAAATTCTGATCGAATCTGTATGGCAAACCAAAACTACGCGTAACATTTTATTGAGCTTATTTTCCTTTTGACTCTAATTTTTATTCTAATGCTGAAATAACTTCTGTTCCTGAGACTCTGAAGCATATTTATCTGACAGTGGAATACTCTCCCTAGAGAGACTGTGAAAGTGGTATGGATGGATTTAAAATCAGACCAGACCAAACTCTCAGGAATATGCTTTAGGGAATTATTTTGTGTTTGGGATGGTTAAGAATGATTTCCCATGTTCACTGTTCTAGCTTTTCTGGCACAGGAAAATATTACTTTTAAATGTAAAATAAAGCATCTCTACTTTTTTTCTTTCCTTTTTTTTTTTTTTTTTTAATGTTTTGTTCACTTTAGGAAAAGTAATTTCATCCACAAATAGATCTGTTTATTTCCTTCATGTGCTTATTTCTTCAAATCTTGAAAAAGTAGTTCCTCAATGTGTAGATTTTCCTTTTGTCTTGTTTTGCAGATTTATTCCAAAGCATAAACATTACTATGGGTATTAAAATATTTTATACTTTCTTAGAAAAAAGAAAGCCAGGATGCATATATTAATTTTTCACTAATGGATCCAGAGACTGAGGGAAATGGGGTGACGAGAAAACTTATTTCCTGACTGAGGTTATTCATTACCAGCACTGTATAGATAAAAAAATCACTCTACAAAGAAGAATGATTCTGTTTGATATATTGTTACTTCTCTTTATACATATTAGAGTATACATAGCACTGACCCTTCCAAAACTAAGCAGAAGGAAACTTTTCACAAACTAATGTATAAGCATAATTCACAAACTAGAGACACCGTAAATATGATTAGGCTTTAATTTATGTTGATTTTAGTATTATCTGTAATTGCTTCCCCAGAGGGCAAAGTTTATCTCAAATTGAGTTCAAATGTAAAAAACTAAGGAAAAGTCAACAAGGAAACCATGACCCTGGGCCTCAGTTCTATTCTTGTTGAAGTCAGCAAAAGGAGATCGGAACTGATCTTTGTGTTCCAAGACCATGCAAAACAGTGCAACTGGTGAGCTGGGCAGACCTACGTGGTTTTAACGATCTTGCCTTTCTCCCAGAGACGAAATTCAGAATGCAATAAGAGAATAAGCAAATTCCTCCACAAAATGTAAATGTACAAAGGATACTACCAAACTCTTTCATATATATTTTTTTCACTAGACCCAATTAACATTACTACCTTTGATGTCCAAAAGAACCAGCCACCTTAAGGGGCGTAGCTGCTGAACGTGCTTAGATTAACTTGCACCAGAGTATTGCCAACTGGCACACCCATATCAAAAGCAGTCAGTCCAGTTGAAAAAGAGCCAGGTGGCAATGGTACCACAACATAGTAAGATAAGGCTTAGAGCTGTGGTCCCAGGACCCAGTTCTCTTAAAAAAAGAAAAAAGAAAAAAAAAAAATATATGCACTAAGGTTTATGGGCTACTTCCACTGATGCCATAGTACCTACAGTGTGTCTGAGGGGAAAAGCCTCAGAAGTTTCTATGCTCTTGGTAAGCTGATGAGACTCCTAATGGGAAACGCTAGGATTTAAGTTTATGGCTTCCATTAGTTCAGACATTCACCACACAGCTAAATTCTTATGCTGAACTTTACCCTTTCTGTTTGAATATTTATTTGGTGGTTAAGAGTTTTGTGAAGTATATACAGAGATACCATGGCATACACTGCTATCCTTTTCTTCCTTTGTTCTGCTAATATATTCCAGGCCTATTTAAAGGCTACAGTAGGCCCAGTGCAGAGCTAAACAGAACATAAAGAGTTCTGCATCCACTAAACATCCCTAAGAACAAAATCCATGAGTTCGTGTATTTCCAGAACACTGCTTCTGTTCACTGAAATGCAATGTGTTGTACAAAATCCCTTCCAAAGGTTAGTGTATGAATATTGCGATTCAAACTATTGGCTTTACTACATCATCTTGTTATTTTCTGTGGTTATGAATGTAATTGATGGACTGAAAACAAAGGAAAAAAAAGGAAACATAATAACAATTTACCATTTAGCTCTTCAGAACACAACTAGGGATGGCTTCTATTTCCCCAGGTGCGATAAGAAATGACTTCCAGTTTTCAGAAATGTATCATGGATTTTGTCAGGTCACTCAGAAACTGATTTCATTTAGGATTTATTAGTGCAGGTCTGGCACTTGCCCATTGCACTGTTGTGCTGGAGGTCTGTTATCCCATTTCTGAAATGTCTAAGCTGTTTCTTTTAGGACAACAAAGTATTAGAATAGTCTGTTGGTTTGGGATTTTTGTGTGTTTGTTTTTCTCTTGCATTATGCCTTAGATGAAACTTTTTCCAAAGGAAAAATTTGAGTTTTTAAGAAATCAATATATAAATAGGATTTGTTTGCATGTAGGTTCCATGCCCACTAAATTTGAACCATAAAAATGTATGTTTGCACCTCTGCATAAGAAGTCACCTTGATTTGTTCACCTGTGGCTGTTGAAGAACACTACAAATATTCTGCTTCAGGGTAAAATTCTGGATATAAGTCCAAACTTTCCCAATATACAGGATTATTTTTTTTCCCCCCGCTAAATTCATTGTTCTTCTGGATTGAAGAGTTGTTAAGTTGAAACAACTGTGAGTAGAGTTCAGGATGCGCCTTCACAGATAGAAAATTTCACTGACACAGATTTTTTGCACACCTGGATGCACACAAGTCCTTTCAAGAGCACTAAAATGATGTTGAGCGTGAGCTGGCAAGACCTGTGAGACTTGAGGTACCTCAAGCACCATGCAGAAATCCTGGAATCACACATAACCAATTAGGCTGGAAAAGACCTCTGAGATCATCGAGTCCAACCTATGACCTGACATCACCCTGTTGACTAGACCATACCACGAAGTGCCAAGTCTAGTCTTTCCTTAAGCACCTCCAGGTGGTGACTGTATCACCTCCCTGGGCAGCCCATTCTAATGTCTAATCACCGTTCTGGGAAGAAATTTCTAAGAAGAAATTCTTCCTAACGTCCAACCTAAACCTCCTCTGGCACAATTTAACACTGTGTCCTCTTGTCCTGTCACTAGTTGCCTGGGAGAACAGACCGACCTCCACCTGGCTACAACCTCCTTTCAGGCAGATACAGATTTACTGTGGAGTCTCAGGGGACTTGGCTTTCCTACCTCCATATCACAAGCCAGAGCAATCTCTTCTCCAGTGCCACACAGCATATTCTGTGTGTGACCAGCTCCATGTGAAAGCAGAGCAGATGAATTTCTCCACATTGCTCCACAGACATCTCCTTAGGACCGTCTTTTGCCAAGGCTTTCCTTGTATAAGCTTAATCCATGTAGTAAATTTGCTCTGCAAACTTGCTATAACTTGCACATGAGAAAATTCTTTTCACACTGCCCAAAGTTTCATTTCCTGTTTGTAGTGAAGGGAGCAGACACAGCAAGAGGACAAACCCCTTCTCTTTTCAGCAGCTGGACGTTGGACTTTATGGTGTTCCCATGGTGCATATTAGTAAAAAGGAGGATGTTTCCTGAAGAAGAACAGGCAGTCAATCTTGAAGCTGGCATGATCCATGAGACAAGAAGCTGTGCAGGTGTGGCAACACCGAAAGCTCTCTGCTGAGCTGCAGTTCTGTGAACTCTCTGTAATGGATTTAAGTATTGATCTTGGAGTATTTATTCATCTTTGGGCTTTCACTGACTTGTCAGGTTTCATCTAAATTAACAAGTAGAATTTCTGACTAGCAGTGCTATGATTTTTTCATGCGAAAATATAAATGCCATGATAACTTTTTTACTCAAGCCCCTCTTTGTACCTTGCTTTCTGCTAGGTTCAGATGAGGAATTTGGAAAATTTTTCATGGCTTTTTTTATGTTTTTCCCCTTTTGTTTTGAAAATATATTAATTCATGCTTAAATCCACAGAATTAAGAGGTTTCTAAATAAATTCCCCTAGGAATCTCTAAGTGTTGTCCCCTGTGACTGACACATTAACACTCAGAGCCCCATGTGACTATATAGGCTATTTACTAAAAAGCAGTGCTCTAGATTGGAGGCCACATTCTGGCTGGTAGTACTTTCTGGCTAATCTACAGTCCATAATATAAGGAAATGTAGAAGTGGGCCACAGAGACTCTGGCTCTTTGAAGTGTTAGAGATGCTGTTTCACAAGTTTTTATGATCATACCATAAAAGAATTTTATACAGTAAAGCATAGAAGCCAGAAAATAAATCTATAAGAATGTTTATTCATATACAACTTTGGAATGGACAGTCACTTTTACAGATAACTTATGTAAATTGTTTTTTTAAGAAAAGAAAGAAAGGAGAAAGTTCAAGGAGTTTGGACAGGAGCATAGGAATTAAAGAGACTACACTTTTATTGAACGGAGTGAATTCTGATCCTCTGTGCAGGCAGATAGTTTGTAGAATAAACTAACTCTCTGTTGAGGCCCCTGCAGTGCATCATGTCCCTGTATTTCATGTTGTACTTTAAAGTGCAACAAAGGAAGCATCCACTGTCAGATACAACTGTCAAGGCAGAAATAAATGGCTTTCCTCGGTGTCTTAAAAGCCATTCAGGTGAATCTAAAGTACACTGAGCAAGACATTCCCAAGTAACTATCAAAACATCATCATTCCCTTAATGTGACCTTCTCCTTGTACCAAAAGGATATTTTAGATTAAAATGAATTTAGTTTGTTACACGCACATCAGTCTTTCTATCTATAGTTATTATCTAGTGAAAGTGACAGTTTCTTTTTATGGGAATTGTCTAAATGTGACGAATCATCCTTAAAAGCTGAATTTATTCTGTGTATTAATTTAATGTCAACCACGTTTATCTTACATTAATACTTCATCCTCAGAATTCAGTTTTGTTACTTGCAAGAAGAAAAATAAAGCTAATGAGAAGTAATCATCAAATATTTGGCATTTCCTTTTTTCTTTCCATTATCATTAGCTAGAATTTATATGTGTATGATGTTCAATCTAATTACTTAAATTGCTTGAGATATATTCCAGCCTTTTGGGGAAGTTATAAAGTGGTTTGTTTTGCTCAACCATACTCTTCTCCCCAGTGTGTTTTATTTTCCAGGTTGACCATAAAACTACTGAAACTTGTAGAAAATTATCTTTTACATATTTATGTACTTAGCCTTGAAGCTATTAATGACTAAATAAATAGAACTCCTATTCTTTTTATAATAAAATATTTATCTGTGGGTTCAGAAAAGAGGCAGAATATTTGAGGAAAATGTAGTATGCATATTATATATACCTATCCACAAGATTGTTCATAAATATACACATATATATGCATACTTATATGATCTAGTTCCAAC
This sequence comes from Oxyruncus cristatus, assembly GCA_013399855.1. Classification (NCBI taxonomy): domain Eukaryota; kingdom Metazoa; phylum Chordata; class Aves; order Passeriformes; family Cotingidae; genus Oxyruncus; species Oxyruncus cristatus. The sequence goes on from VXAY01007342.1 coordinate 3,285,098, forward strand.
CTACATAATTCTACTTTCTTGAACAAGGAGGATATTGAAGATTATAAGATTGCAAACACAGAGGTTAATTTTCTGTAGTTCCAGGAGATACCTCAGTGTACTGTTAAACTACAGTTGTAGACATGTATAAAGTTCCCTTCCAAAGTCATTATCAGTATTACTGGGTGAAAGATACTGTGTGTATATTAAAATATTTTGATAAAGGAGAAATGGCAGCTTTCAGTCTGAAAGGAAGCCAATACGGAGGAATACTTACAAGGTGTGTTAGGGTAGTGAGACGAAGACTGAGAGAGAGCAATAGTTACCAAATACTATACTGAAGTTGGGAGAAAAAAATGAGCTCAGGTCACATGTAGGTCCCAAGTGAGCAAAATGCTATCAGATATTGAAGAAAAGATTACCAATTTCATTTTATTGAGATAAAAATGCGTCACAGCTAACTCATTTCCTATGGATTTTTCCCTTACTAGAAACATCATGCTTTCTGTAAGTATTCTGCTGAAAACGTATGTTTTTCCCTGCCATGAAGTACCTCATCACAGCATTGCTTCTTATGTATGCTATATAAGACTGTAAGCAAACACAGATTCCAGAAAAAGATCTTGGCTTTGACATTTGCATAACACAAAAATATACTGCCTTGGTACGTTGAGAAGTTAGCAGAAACCGACGAAGTATGAATTCATTTTGCCCACTGTTATAAACAGTAGTTATTTAAATCCTTTAAGATATTCAGCTGGATCTGTCCTTCATGAGTCTGTACCTCTTAAATGTAAGAATAATCCTTTGAGCTAAACTCACAAAAGGATTTTGATATTAGAATGACTAATACTTAGAAATCCTGCTACCTACTGGAATTATACCTTGCTCCACACACGGAGTATGTTACAATTCAGACTCTGAGAGCCCGTATCACAAACTCCACAGTAAAATATGAAGCAACCTAGAGTAGCCGATAGGAAATTCATGAAGACTTGAGCTACTGCTGGGTGCCATTTTATATTTGCATAGATATGTCTTTGCATATTTAAGTGTGACCTTCTTTTCTGGTGGAAGAAAAATCGAGATATGGATGGAGCCCCTCTAACTCTCTAGTCCTGGAACAGTAAGGAGATTCAGGATGAAAGATATTCATGTTGAAATTTTTATTCCTCTGCCTGAATGAGGATTTCTATCTAAGTATCTCATTTGACACTTAGATGTTTTAACCCCTTAAAGCTGATAGTTATATAGAGGTCTCTTTCACACTCTTCTCCTAAAAGAGTATGCTTTGCAGAAAAGAAATCAAATATTAATTGGAACAATGCCCAGATTCTGTCTGAAAAAAAATAACTACAAGGCTATAAACTCATTCTCCTATTTGCACTGTATATTTAAATAATTATGGAAATAAAATAAAAAGGCGTGACAAAAACAATCCACTTTGTCTGTGAAGTAGGATTACTAGGCTCAAATGCTTATGGTAGTGCTGGTCGTGGTGCAAGCTGGGCAAATTCTCTTACACTGGAAGCTAAACTCACATAATTACTACTATGAATCCATGATAAATATGGATGACCATGCCAAAGCATGCGCAATGGTAACTTTTTATGTCAGTTTCAAGCACTTCTGAATGTTTCCTCTGTTCTTATGTCATTACCTAGTCCAAGCCTGTCAAGTTTAATAGGAACCCTGCATCATCTCAAGTTTTTCACTCTGTGATCTGTAGGTTTCCCTACTTCAGATACCCATAAATATCATCTTCTCTGAGCAACTAGAGTGTTGAAAGAAGAACTGACTGCCTAGGAAAGCTTAAAAATAATTTAAAAGCACTCTTGATCATGTGTTACTTATAAGGCTTTTCAGCTGAGCTATCAAATTCAACAGCAAGGAAGCATCAAAGTGAGGCAAGAGTCAGGCCTGTCTGAACAGAAACAATGTTCCCCTTCACAGAGAGGTGTGCAGGGTGACCACACTGTGCCCTGGTCTAGGCTTGTGTGTCTCTTTCCTGCAAGACATGAACTTTGCTTCATCATGTAGGTCTACCAGCTTGTGCCATTCACTTTTATTAATGAAAGGCTGACCCAGCATCTGGGGTAATCCTTTGACAAGCTTGGATATGGTAATGACAGAGGACTAAATGAGCACTTTAATCTTTGGTTCACTGCAAGATACATAGAAGCAGAGTCAAGGAGGCCAGTGAAGCTCTGGCCACACAGTTGTCCAGTCAATTCAACTAAAAACCAAGTCACTGCTAAAGTGTTAGGTGAATGGAAACTGAAGACTTAACTGAGCACAGAGTTTTAAAGCAAAGGTAGTGGGATTAGGGTTTGAGTTAAAAAAACAAGTAGAATATTTTTATAAAAGGTACTTGACTAAACATTTCTGTATCTGACAATAAATACTTCAAGTATATCATAAAACACCAAGTGATTTTTCTTTTCTACAAGTGTCTTGCTGAGGGCGAGAAATTTCAGACATTTCAGATCTTTTTCTTCAAAAGGTTTGAAAGGGTCAGTAAATAGAAGCAGAGCTGTAATGAATCTGTCTTTTCTATGTCAACTGTCAATAGGCCAATGCCACATTAACTCATCAGAGGATAACTGAGTCTCAGTGTGTCTGCGTGGTTGGGGGTAGTTTATCCTTCTGGGGTCATATCTGCACTATGAAAAGAGGAAATTAAATGTAATAACTAAAATCATCATAATAGAATAAGGGAATTAACAGTGGGGTATAAACCAATAATAAGGAAATTCACAGGCCAGCTGCCCTCCAAGACACAATAGGGGCACATTAAGGAAGTGGTTCAGGAGGTATCCTGTTGGGCACAGATATTGGAAGTCAGCTTCAATTGCAAATTTCCTTGTTTGTATTAGCTCAAGTTGAAATGGAACTCTTCTTCGGAAGCTGGAATTTTTTTTTCTCAGTGAATTTCCTTGGTTTTGATGAACACTTAAAAGCAAGATTCTGTTCCCTCACTCACCAAAAAGAATAAAAGTAGATTTAATAATCAGTAATTGTGCATTTTATTACACTGTAGCTTGTGGTACTCTAAATATATACTAATTCTTAGATCCAGTATGCCTTGACCAATAGAACACATACGTTTAACAAGGATTTTAATATTTAAATGTCATCTCACATCATAGGATTGTTTTACAATATAATGTGTTTCTCTGTCTCCTTTGAAGACAAAAAAGACAGTACTCATATTTAGATTTAGGAGAAAACAGGCTATAGACAAGCTAATTACTTTGCACAAAACTACATAGAAATCCTGAATAATTTACATCACATTTTCTTTAGGTTTCAGTACTTATTTCTTTACTGGAGAGGTTGTAATTTCATTTATTTGCAATATCTCCAGTAACGAAAGAAATGTATTTTATTTGATTCATATTTTTTTAATCTAGCCTAAGCTGTATTTTGCCTAGGTGTAATAAAAAAATAAATAAATTTCTTACTTTAGTCTAACTTTATGTTGGTCTGTGCCAGGAGCAGAGATATAAAATTCTACAGTTATGATAATTTTTTTTTTCTTTTTTAACCTTGGACAGAACAAGACCATAAGAATTAAATCCAATCTGTGAAATGCAGGCACCAGATTTCACTGGCTTGGATTAAGGTCTGTTTCTAAAGTAACTGTTGGAAATCTTACAAAGGGCCTGCTACTGTCGGCTTACCAGTAGAAAAGATCTTTGGCTACATCCTGATCCTGTTTGGAAAAGCAACTGAACTATTAGAATCATAATTAAACACAACTGGCAAACCTTTTGGTGTTTAGCCATCAGTCACTATGTTTTGAGATATTTTCTGTGGAACTGAGGATATTCTGGCTAAGGATGGTGGTGGGAAAGGGAGGAATAAAACCTAGATCTTAGTAGTTATCAGAGGAGCTTTAATTCATGTGGCTCTTAAAACAAGAAATTCTGTAATATAATCTGCAGCTCATCAAAATAATGCAATATTGCTTCATGGTTATATCTCTGAAAATGTGAAGAGAGATTAATTAAACTGATAATTATTAGTTTGTATTGGCACTTAACCTGCTTCATGAGTTCCAATGCTGTTTTGTCAATATAAGATCACAACTCTGGCACACATCTTTTTTCCATATACAGTTTTTGTAACAATACAAGAAGATTAGACCCAATTTTTCTGCTGCATTTAAAAAAACCAAACCAACCAACCAACTAAACAAAAAACCCAAAAAGCCAAACCCCCCCCCGCAACAAACTTTAAAAAATAATTAAAGTAAAATCATCCAATCTTTGTACGAGGTTCAGGTTTTAGTCAGAAGAGAAATAACAAAGACAGCATTAAATTTACATAGCATCAAAATAATCCAGTACTATTCAACTTCTTTTTCAAGCAATGTATTTAATCAGTAAATAATTTGGGCTATAGGTACTTCTGAATATACATGCAAATGTGTGCATACACATATATGCAAAATGTGTTTAGAACAATATATTAGGTTTCTGTAATCAAGTATAACATCTTTTACTGTTCAATCCCTTGATATGCTTATTTTTTTTTGGATGACATGAAAATTATTCTATTTCTCAAAGTTTTCAACAGGAAACTGCCATTGTAACAACAGTTTCCTAAGCTTAGTGCCCTTCCTTGGAGTTAGGCATGCATCCATTCTGTTGCCTCCTCTGGTGTGCATGATGTTCTAAGTTTAAGGGGGGAAAATTGTACAAAAGATGACTGTTCTTTGTCAACATCTAGATTTTTATATCGATTACACAATATGAAAAAATCTCAAAGGAGGACACTAAAGCTAAAACCACTCAGGTTTGAGAAGCTGTGTTTTCTTCACCTGCACTTATATTTGACTGTAGACTTTGGTAAGCATTTTGTGCTTGTGTACCTTTATTAAACGTAAACCACCTTCTTTGTTTTATCTTCCCTAGCTCATATAAGATGATGGTTTGCAGTATTACCAGTCCTGATAATTTAAATGCCTGTAAACAAACTCAAAATGTAACCAAAATGACTTAAAAAAAAAAAAAATTTGGGGCTTTTTTTTTTTGGTTTTAGTTGTTTTTTAAACAGTCTTTCTTTGCTTTCTTGGTTTTAAGGTTTTAGGATTTACTGGCTCACACTTTTCTGTAGGATGATATTTGTTAGAAATTTAAAAGCCAAGGGAGAAAAAAACCTCAAAAAACACAAGAAAGCTGAATTTTTCATACAAATGTCTGATTCCTGGCAGCAAGGAAAATAAAGAAAGAAAAAGGCCTGTTTTCTCAGGATTTACAGTGAAGAATCGAACACTAGTGAACCTCAGCTTGACAGTGGGAAAGACATACCTTTTTTTCCTGACGCACTTGATGTCCTAAATACTATTTAATGAGTTGGGCTTTCTTGACTTTCAAATTTATTTTAAACCTGATTGCCAGCTAGCTAATAGCCTGTTACTCCCAACTGACCATTTAGCAATTACATAGTAATACTGCTTCATAGAATATTTCTGGTTTTGTCGAAGCTGTTTTCATTTACAGAACAGGGCACTCTCAAGTTTTTGGTTTAGCTCCCACTTTCTTCTTCCCCAACTTCCTTTTACATGTACCTCTGATTCTGGCAGCACTGAGCTGCAGTGTTTTCCCTGAGGGTGCCTCTTTCTGATGGTACCTATTTTCCCCAAACTGTTGTTCTCTGTGGGTGCTTGTTTGTCTGCTGTGTGTGAAAGCAGAGAGATGATTTTGCCTCTGAACTCTCACAGATGGTAGTTCCCTCGTTCTTGGTTGCTAAGTATTTTTAACATTTGTGAACATTTATTTTCTCTCTCAGGGAGGATAGCACAAGCTCGCTGACGAGGAGGCTGGTTTTGGTGTAACTTGCAGAACCCTCTCGGTTAAATTGCCCATGGGGTAGTCCGAGTTTGGTCATGCTTGCACATTGCCTGCTTCACCTATTATAGCATAACAAGACATATGGCCCAGGAGCTTCTTTTGAGCTCCTACAAAAGGTGAGAGACGTTGTGGTGCCATGTGGTAACCAGGGAGGTGTCTGTTTGTCAGTGTGCTAGATACTCTTCGCCTGCACAAAGTCCAGAACCATTTCCAGGCTCTGGTGTAAAGGTGTTTTCACGCCCATGTTTCATCCACTCCAGGATATTCCTCTATCATATTGAGAGATCATATATATCATGAGGAGGATTTTCCAAACAGGTTTGCCATGCATTTACATATTAAGGGTAAGTGCAATGAGCCTGAGGCTTCCAGGAAGCTACAGACTCTCTGTGCATGTGTTTCTCAGTAATTTTTACATCATATTTACAGCGTACACACAGGCCATCTGTGCAACACATGCATAGTGGATCGGTTGGCCTCATTGCAAATGCACTGTAAAGTTGATACGTGCATGTGGAGTGGATATGTCCAGATTTTCTCCACTACTGCTCTGATTAGGTTGCCAGACATCCAGAAATCCTGAACAAATGTCAAAAATCTTTGAATTCCCTCTGGATAAATGTTCCAGGCATTAAAAAAAGAGATGTGTTCAAGGGAATTGAAGCATATGGTAGTCTATCCGGCACAGACCACACTAAATGACTTAGTCACATCTTGACAACAGAATACAGGAGGGTTGGGTCCAGATACACCTTCTGGCTGCATCCCAGTTTTCTAGTGGGACAAGACTTGGGTGATTACCAGCCCTTTGGGAATTTCGGGGTATGGAAATCAAGATATAGGGGTCACAGAGGAACTACTGTGTCATCCAAATAAGCCCTTGATCTGCACAGTCAAGGGAGGAGAAATCCCAGGCAAACTATGAATGTTCTCAGTGCAGGAGTGAAGCTAAAGTCTCACTCACATGATGTCCCAGTGAGGAGTTTATTACACTCAGTTTTACCATATGTTATGTACTTAGCTGTAGAAATTACTAGTGCCTCCAATGAATGTGGCTTTGATATTTGGAGGATGTTTCTACTTAAAAAACAAAGGGACAGAGTACTCAGTTGCTGTAAGGGATGCTGGGCTGTTATTCATTTGGAGAACACACAGTGAACAGTTAGAAATCAGCAGTTCAGTAAAAGAAACCAAACTATATAGAAAACGCAGTGAGTTCAGACATTTGTTCTTTACTACATTTACTAAATTGCCTGCAATTCCTGCTTTGAAGCTAGCAAAATAATAATAAATACTGAGGAAAGAAAAAGGCTGTCTGCATTTATTTCATAAGCTATGTAGATTTGGAGACTGTAAAGTGTATGAAAAACATATATATATTGCTTGTTAAGATGCACCCATTACTGGGTTGGCAGTTTGAAAGTTAGAGAAGAAGCCATAGACTAGAAACATGGAAGAGAAGGCTTTTTATTTTAATCTTGATCTAATTAAGGAAAATATATATATTATATGTGTATATATATTTAAATTGTATTCACATCTCAAATGTGAACCAGCCTTAGGTAGTCAGTAGAGATGAAAAGTCATACCTTTTAAAGTAATGACAGGCAATAAAACCAGGCAAAACCCATATTTTGCTGTATTTTTAAATATAATTATACTCTTAAATATATCTTTAAGTTTTTCTTGACCTGTACATAGCTACGTAGCCATGTGTTTTCCAGAACTGTGTGGCCAGTGACCCTGCAAACTGTGTTATACTTGCCTAACTTAACACCTGTGAGGAATTCTATTGAAATCAAGTGTGTGAAGGTAGTAACAGAGTTACAGGAGTAACTCTTGGCAAGACTGAGTCAGAATACTCTAATGTATTGCATATTGCTCTGGAAAAAATTCTTTGGACCTTATCCTACAAGTCTTATACAGGCAAGTCCCCAGTTGATGTAAAATCAGATTCCTCCCCAACTGAGAATTGTAGTGCTCATGTTCTTGATAATCCTCTGAAAGAAAATAAACAAACCACATTTCTTTGTCATTATTGCTTTTAATTTCTCAGTACAAAATACATATTATAGTGTTTGTGAAGAATAAAAACACAAAGTCCTTTATTTGGTTCTGTTATACATAAATCCCTTCCTTAGTGTTTCATTTAGTACTACCTTAAAAAACATATTTATATTAAGATTAAATTTTATAAATTATTTCAAAATGTGAATAAATGGCTATTATACCTCAGAAAATGAAGCAACATTCGACATCTTTTGAACACCAGTTATATATGAGACTTACAACATCAATAAAGAGTTCACAGCAAGACTGATAAAATGAAGCTATTATAAATGGTGTTAAAATCTGTTTTTATAAGCAGACCACACATGTTGATAAACATTCAAATTCACTTTTGTGTTAGGGAGACATAGCTAGTGGCTTTTTTGGTGGGGAGAACAGCAAGAACTTGTTAACCAAATTTTCCCCTTTCTGGGTATTCCCCTTGCCTGCAGAAAAGGTAAAGCAGTGGAACCAGTTCTCACTGAGATACAACTAACCTGGAGGAGAATGGATACAGCTTGTTTGGTATGTGGGAAAGAGATTTGGAGGCAGTTAGATATGCACTGAAACTCTGCAGGTGGCATGGGAAGTCAAAATATTTTGTTTTAAAATAAGAAAATTAACAGAATGAAACTCAGGAACACAGCTCAGAGTGTGACTTCCTGTACTGTCAAGATGAAAACCTTTAATTGCAGATGTTTCTATTATGAAGACAAATTTGGAAAAAAACTTCAGACTTCAATTCTAGACCAAAAAAATGGGAGAGATAAAGCATGTTAGCTGCTAGCTCTCATCCCAAAACTGTATGTGTTAGTTCTAAATACAGGAAGGAGAGACTCCATTAGGTTTATCTGAATGGTCATTTGGTTTTGTGAACCAGATTATTTCATATTTTAAGATGTGGCTTTGTTAAGAAGTGACTTTTACAGCTTTTTCATTCAGCTGACTTGAACTTCATATTCTTTTTTTTAATATTTAGGGTATTTGTCTAGAAGCTTAACAGGTGCGCATATGCAACAAGAGCAGGTGAAACTCCAACAAAAGCCTTTTATTTGGGGAAGCTATTTATTACTAGAGTGTTGAAAATATATTGTAGTTAGGCTTAAAATAAGGCCTGGACAAATAAGTTAAAGCAAACAATTTATTCAACACACATATTTCCATTGTTCCTACTCATGAATTGTCCAGGAACAGCTTGCAAAGCTCTCAAACTTAGTGCTTGAAGCTGCAAAAATAGTGAGTAATTTTATTTGAATGAGTAGCAGCAGACTGAGGGGAGACCTCATTGCAGTCTATACAACTTCCTCACAAGGGGAAGGTCACGAATCTCTTCTCTCTGGTGACAAGGGACAGGACCTGAGGGAATGGTATGTGTCTGGGGAGGTTTGGGTTGAATATTAGGAAAAGGTTCTTCATCTAGAAGGTGTTTGGTTGCTGGAACAGGCTCCGTAGGGAAATGGTCAGAACACCAATCTGACAGAGTTCAAGAAGAGTTTAGACAACACTCTGAGGCACATGGTGTAATTCTTGGGGCTGTCCTTTGCAGGGCCAGGAGATGGACTGTGATGATGCTTGTGGGTCCCTTCCAACTCAGCATATTCTATGATTCCATGAATTTTTATTTGAGCGAGTCTCATCTCTGATATATGTAACAGCACTGTACCACAAACATACAAGCACTTCTCATTTGTTGCTATTAGTAGTACAAATTAGCTCAAAACGTGATTACTTATGTATCTCCAAATATATTTTCCTAAAACTTAATTTTCCTTTTGACTTGCTGTCGAAGTACAATCCTTCTCCTTGAGAGTCTTCAGGGTTTCCTCAGCTTTCTAGATCAAGACTGTGGTCACATATGCTCATGTAGATGTATTATGTAGATATATATATACATGTATCAAATAAATACAACATGTAGATGTCTCATGTAGATATCTATGTTCCCTCTGCTGGGTGTAAATTTGGAAATAGTGAAAGCAGGTAAGAGGATGAAAAATTTGTGAAGTAGCTGATTTCATATTGGTCAGCTGTGTCTCAGTACATGATTTGCAACATGATCTAAGAACTCAGACGTACTTCTGATTTGGTAATATAGGCACAATGCTCCAATATAACATTATTTAATCTCTTCACAAGCTCTGAATGGGGAGGATTATCGCAGAAAAAAAGATCAACAAGTTAGAATTATTATTTGTAAGTTGTTCAGAGATTTCCAGGTAAGGACCGTTTGTGTTGGACACTGGAGTGGTCTTTCTCAATCTGAAGTTTCATTCAAGTTTCAGTTAGATTTTGCAATTCATCACTGTATTTGATTTACCTTCAAAGGTATACTCCAAGAAGAATTAAGCCTTATATACAAAGGGCTAAATCCCTTTGTTGTGTATACCCAGCCACTTCCAGGTCATCTTTTATACCTCTGCTCAGTATGATTTTACAGACTAAAATCCTATCCTGAAGGTAGATATTTGCAAACTTGGTTGAGAAATTGGATGTGTAATGAGTACCCTTTAAAAGGAAAGATTTACTGCTGATCAAAGTACTTATGAATGGAGTGTGAAACCCTCCCCTGGGTTTGTGGATTTAAATCACATTTCCTAAGTATCCTTAACTGTACAGGCATGCTCACTCTTGCAGTCCTTCTCAGCAGATCCATGAATCCTGAGTGTGTTCCAGCACAGTGGTTCAGAGGAACGTCTGTGGCTGGAATAGCCTATAACCTAGGAGCTTGGGGAAATAGAGCTATGGAACATTTTCATTGGAAAACCTAGTGAGGTATCTGCACTACAGGCTATTATAGAAAGAGTGCTCTCACAGGGGTCATGCTGTGGCAGTTTGACTTTTGTTTTTCTGAGAAGCTGGGTGATGTCTGCTTCAGAAGCACATACAGGTTGTTCAAAGGGAAAGCCTATGATTGAAATACTAAATCAGTATTTGAAAGAAGACTTTTCTGTATTACTATTCACTGATGGGACGTTTTACAACTTTTGGTATTTTTAAGACCACAGAACATACCAACCATTAGCACAAGAGTAGTTAGTGGAATTACATTACAAGCTTTGTTTTCTCATGACTGTAATGTTTTCATTTTCAGGTATCAATACAGAAGACTTTGGTTGTGTTAAATATTTTGCAATACAGAGGAGGCTAGAGCAATTCACCTCATGAGCCCTCTGACCTTGGGTTCGGTAGCACTTTAATATTTAAATTATACTAAAACTCACACTAAATGAAAACTCTGATATGAACAATGGAAAATGGTGTATTTGTACCATCAGCCAACTGTCTGCTTGTTGTTCAAATCATTACAAAATGAAATATTTTATTTCCAAAGAGGAAAGATTGAAGCTAGTTATGTCATGTGCTTTATTTTTTTTTTTTGATTGTGTTAATTTGTCTTATGAAAACAAAACAGTATATTGTACTTCAAGTTGAAAAATCAGAATGCTTGTGTAATGGTTGTCTTGGAAAGAAGTCCCTCAGTCTCCAGTGGAATAGTGACTACTGGTAAAGAGACTACTGGTTGGTCATAAAGTATTGTTTTGCCCATAATCATGATGTTCATAAGTATCTGATTTATATATATTATTGAAAATTTGCATATTATCAGTAACAAAAAATAGCTTAAATGCAGTATACAACAAATTGAAGAACATATTTTTGTCTTTCTCTTTAAAAATTGGTTTGGCTAACAGATCTAATGTTGTCTATGGGAAAAATATGGATATTACCGTATGTAGAATTTTATTCCTAGACTCAGTCAGAAAAATCCTTTCCCCATCTTATACAGAGAATTCTCCTTTATAATAGTCAAACTATATATATTGATGTAGCTTTATATTACTTACTAAATATATACAGCTCTGAAGCCTACTGAGACTATATGTTTGTCCAAAGTAATTCACAAACCTGCTAAAAAAGAAGCAAGAAAAGTTAAAGGTTTACAAACCCCTTGGTACCATATCTTGAATTCAGTGTTGTATTATATTTTTAGTTTAGTAAGCATCACAGCTAAAGGGCCAATGTCCATTTTAACAAGCAAGCCCTAATATTTGTTTAGTTGTGTAAAAGACATTAAATTACTATTTCTTTCTAGTGCGAAAACTTTTATTGCTACTTTCTTCATAACATACTAGAAGACTGAAAAAGATGAATGAAACCTTGATGAAGTTAACTAATATGTTTAATTATCACTTTAAATAAAAAAAATCTGCACCTCATTGAAGTTTCTGAGAGTGAGAAGAAAAGTGGTTTTTTTTCTGAAGGTTAACATCAGGTCAGGTCAGTAACTTGAGATGTTTAGTCATCAACTAGTTTGACCTGACTGGCAAGAATATTCCTTACTTTGGGAAAGCCTAATCAAAAATCCAGATGTATGCAACCAGTTATAGCACAAAGCTTACTTATAGTGTAGTGGGAAGTGGGAAATTCACTTGCAGTTAGGTAAGACAATTAGAGCTGGCTTCCAGGGTTTGGGGCTAGGAAGAGAAGTATGGGGAATAAAGGATCTTGAGAAATAGAAGTGTAAAGCTTCTGAGGAAAAAGTCCTCCATTACTATGGGAACTGGAGGTTGATTCAGAACTGGATGAGCCTCTCAAAGGCTGCAAAAATTGACAAGTATTTGGATAAGGAATTTACCAATATGTCCCAAGGTACGCAAAAAGTCACACCTATTTGTGGGTGTAAAGTGGGGAGTAGCACTGTCATGTTTTCACATTCAAAGAAAGGTGACACCTTCAAAAGGACCAATGCTATACACAGAGCCTCTCAAATTGCACTAACAGGTTTTAGATTCCACTCCCATGTATTTGAACCTTCTTAATGCAGCAGGCTGATATAACTTGGATTGTTGCTGACAATATTTGAAAGATGATTTCTCAACGGCAACATATTTAGTTTAGTAACCTGCAGTATAAGACATAGCAAAACTAGTGTTGAAGAATTAAAGGACTTGCCTTCCAAAAGGAAGGACTTGGGGATAATATACATGCTTTAAGCTGAAATGGCGATACAAAAAACTCAGTAAATGAACTGCTGTCAAGTAGTGAACCCTTTATAGTTCCTTGAAAGCTTCCCACTGTTTAGGGATATGAGTCCCTGTTGTAGAGACTTCTTGGTTTGTTTTTGGTTTTGTTTGCTTGTTTGGTGGTTTTTGTGGTTACTATTATTATTATCATAATATTTATTTATATATTTATTTTACTACTGGTTAATAGAAAATATCTAGACTTGTCTAGGATTCTAACTAAGAGATCTTTGGTCATCTTTGCTCCCTTATAGCTGAGAGAGGAAGCAAACCTCTGAACAATCGACCGATCTCCAGATACATGTTCTTTTGGTAAGCCCATGAATTTTGCTCTTTAGTTTCAGAAAGAAGATAAAGAAAATTAATATTCTGTTGGGGAATATAACCTGGCAGTCAGAGAGAGAGAGAGAGAGATATCCTTGAGTTTGAAACATCTGAAATGGTGAAGAGCAGTGAACCAAGTTCTTTTTCTGAAATACTATTATGGACAGTAAATAATTATATTAGTAATAATAAAAAAAAAATTCAGAAACCTGTCAGTTCTGGTCCATGCACTCACCAACTCCAGGCAGTGATTTGGAGGGTAATGTTTCTGCAAGCATTAATCCTATTTTAATTTGAACTGGGTCAAAACTCAGGTTTCTATCTAAATATCCCTGAAATACATGTATGCATGTCCTGTTCTTCTGCTTGCCTGTATGAAAGATAAGTTTCAGTTTGGGATTATTTTCCTTCTTTATAATATGAATGATTTTCTAGAAGTATGTCCCTGCCATTCAAGTCACCTAAATGCAATTGACACGGTCCTTGGGAACAGGAGAACAGAGTGTAAAGAAATCCAGATTTAGTATCACAGAGCTCCTCATTGAGGCTGGTTAGCTGTGTGTGCATCAAACCAAAATGAATTCAGCACTATATCACCAATAATTCGGTGTTCTCTAGTAAGGTCCTGTTCATGCAAACCTTCACTGTGAGACTACCTATTTATCCTGAAATGTTGCCTTTCAAGTCTAATTTTGCAGGTTGCCTGACGAACTCAGGGAAAGAAGTGTTACTGAAATCTTGACTAGCAGGTCTCAGTTTTGCAAAGAGATGTATTATCACAAAGAACACTAGCACCTAAATTTACTGTGTCAAAATACCCACCTGTGTCTCTTAGGCACTCAGGTGGAACTCAAAAAAAAGCACTACTCCATGCCAATGCCTCCAAAATCCGTAAGGGGGTCTTAGCAGTTTGGTGAAGTTATGTGCAGTTTGAACCACAGCTGGCATTAGCGTAGGGCAAACATATCTGAAGCTTATGCCCTTCAGGGCTCAGGCATTTCAGCCCTACTATCCTTCCTACTTCCATGGTACACAACTCCATTTATGCTTTTCCAGGAGTAATTGGAGCTCTCCTGCTAATGCATGTTCGGTGGTAGTGCTGCCACCAGCTGTATATTTTAGTCAGTGCAGGGTTGACTACGCTTTGCAAGTTGCCCAAGAGCAGTACCATGAAAAACCTGAGTACATCTCCAGCTACTGACCACAGCCACAAGAGGCAATGGGCCAAACACAACACAACTTCTATGACAGCTTAACGACAATCCAGCGCCAGGGAGAGCATCAAAAGGGGCAGAGTCTGTTGTCTTCCACGTATGAATTAGTTTGTGGGAAAACTCTGTTGTTGCTTTTGCCTATAATGTATCCTACTACTTGAAAAACCAAACAAATCATCCAGCTGACATTATACTCTGCATCTGATGCTGATCAAAAGTTAACTTAGGGGAAAGTGCAAGAATAAATCTAACAGTGCTATTTTCAGTCTATTCTGTACAAGCATCCAAGCATTTCTGGCTTAGGGACTTACTGATCCAGAGGTAATTCTTTAACATTCAGTAATCTTCAGTGACTTGTAACCCAGAGCTTCAAGGAGATCCACTTAATCTTAGAATCATAGAATCATAGAATAGAATCATAGAATCAGACGGGTTGGAAAGGACCTCGGAGATCATCAAGTCCAACCCTTGATCCAACCCCACTGTGGTTACTAGACTATGGCATTAAGTGCCACGTCCAGCCTCGTCTTGAAAACCTCCAGGGATGGAGAATCCACCACTTCCCTGGGCAGCCCATTCCAATGACTGATCACCCTCTCTGGAAAGAATTTCTTTCTGATATCTAACCTAAACCTCCCCTGGCACAGCTTAAGGCCATGCCCTCTTGTCTGACGGCTGGTTGCCTGGGAGAAGAGACCAACCCCCACCTGGCTACAACCTCCTTTCAGATAGTTGTAGAGAGCGATGAGGTCTCCCCTGAGTCTTCTCTTCTCCAGGCTAAACAACCCCAGCTCCTTCAGCCTCTCCTCATAGGACTTGTGTTCAAGTCCCTTCACCAGCCTCTTTGCTCTCCTCTGCACCTGCTCCAGCACCTCAATATCCCTCCTGAACTGAGGGGCCCAGAACTGGACACAATACTCCAGGTGTGGCCTCACCAGCGCCTTCACACCATCAAGGAGTCTGATTGTTATATGTAAGTAGTGTGTTCATCCAGAAATCTGTATCTGTCCTCCCAACCCTACCTGAGTGCCCTCATCACCAGTGCAGGTTAAAATACCTGAACAGCCATCAAGAAGGACACACTATGAAAATTCCTTGTTGAATGTGTGCTGTTTTAGTGAAAGAAGAACAAGAAAAATATCAGTCTGGAGCACAACAGACTCTGTTGACTGCTCTGTAAATTGTTTCCGTCTTTCATCCAAAGGCCGTTTGATGCAAAATGAACATATGATAGAAAGGATATTAAATATTAGATTTTCTTGGTACGGGTTCTAAGTATAAGGCAAGAGACTTCTCAGGCCTTGCTTTATAAATAAATTAGCCTCAGAAAGTGGATGTATTTTGCAAGGCTAGTTCCTATATATTTGTGTTGGATTTGGTCTGGGAATTTCACATTTAGACTGACAGCTTACAGGAAATTTAGGGAGAGGAACACCTACTATCTGGACCTTGATCAACTTGTGACAGGAGCTACAGGCTGACTCAAAAGGGTTGAAACAGGGCTGGAGGGAACTGTGAAACTCAAAAATCAAACAGTGCAGTGCTTTGCAGCATATATCTTGAGACAACTCACAAGATGCAGTGCAGAAATGAATGAGAGTGGGAAACTAGTAGCAGTTCACCAATGTCCTGTCTTAGGTACCTGAGTCCATTTGTTTCGATAAAGATTCAGACATTTGATCCAAATCTCAGGGCAAAACACGGAATAAGGTGTGTCAAAGAGAATGGCAGAATAATGATAAAGGATTCCAAAATTTTAGATGTCATCAGGTTAGTGTCATTAGCTTCAAATTTTAGCTAATTAGAGAGAAATATTTCCTCTTTTTTTTGTAGTTACATTCAGTCCCCAAATGTAGAGTCCTTAACTAATTTTTCTTTGAACTTTAGTTAAACCTTGACTGTGGCTTAGAAAAAGAGCAGGCTCTGGATCACAATGTGAGCTCTGGAACTCTGAATACTACCTGCAGTATTCCTGGTGCTTTTATCAGGGTCTTGATTTCTGCCTTTGGTACAAGCATGTTTGCATTTGGTTATTCCTCTACTTGTGCTGTTATTTAGTATGGGTTTGTTTATTTTCATTTCCATTCCAACATACTCTGAGTAGCTGTTTGTCTTTCTGTTCAAATGCCAATTTTAGTTAGATATCCATGTGGGAAAAAAAAATCATTGACATATGGAGAATATTTGGGATATTGGCACAATTATTTGTCCTCAAAAGATTTGGTATACCCTTGATTATGTTTCAGATATCACACTGTTTAGGAAAAGCCATCTGAGGCTCACAGACAGAATACTTTCAGACTGGAAACACCATATATTTTAAGTGAAATGTATTTCTCTCTTTTATTCTCCTAATAAATCCTCCATTTTCAAAAGAGTTTTTTTTAAAAAGGATTCTTTTTGTTCAAATCTGACTTTCTCTACATGTCAAATAAATTAGACATTTTTTCTGAAATGGCTGGATTGTGTGCCCTTACATGCTTATAAACTAAATGCAGGAATAACAGAGCCCTGTTACAGAAATAATTATTTCATGCACAATGTCCACAATTTATTTCCACTGTTTAAACTCAGACACATTGTTCTTATTTCCACTCCTCACAAGACATTTGTTCTTTTCACTGTTCCATACTTTGAGTAGATGAGGCTCATCTGGTTTGTTGATGTTATAAAATATGGAATTCTTGTATTAATGGTTATAAAATCATATGGGAATACTTTACACCATGTTTTTGTCATGATGCATATTAACTGGTATCATATAGAAAGAGTTAACATGATATTAAATTACTCCTTTTTGTGTCATTCACATTTTTTTCTCTAAAGACTTTTTGTATTATGTTATATTTATGAAGTGAGCAAATGTGATATTGAAAAAAACTCTCTTAAACCAGTTGTGACCTTAGTTTAGCAATATTTAAATCAACATACTAGGTCTGAGACTCTTGAAAAAACACTCCTATATAGCTGATATTTTAAAATACTGTAATATATCATTGGTACAAGTGTCCAACCACAATACCTCTGCTAAATCAGTTCATATTGTTAATGCCTGTTTTTCAGTTGAAGGAATGCAAGATGGAGGCAGTCATATTTTCTTTTATGGCAGAAAAGTTGGGGAAAGTTTGACATGGTTCTCCAGCCCAGGTCAGAATAGCACCTCGGTTGAAGTTGGATCCATACCTTAGAAGGTCTTAAAAGCCTGACTAAATGAGAAAAGGCAAACTTTCTTTCTTCCCTTTTTTTAAAAAAAATTTCTGATCTGTAGCAGCTGCCAAGGAGATATCAAATACCAGAGCAGCAGGACAAAAATCACATGCTTTATGTTTTATTCCAACAAGTCAAGAATTATTATCAGAGAATTATGGAAAGGTCTGAGTGGGAAGGGACCTTAAAATCATTTTATGCCAATCCCTCTGCCTTTGGCAGAGGTGTTACCCACTAGATCAGGTTGCCCAGGGCCCTATCCAACCTGGTTTTCTATGCACTGTACTGATTGTATATTAAAACCAGCAGATTAAAAGCAGCAATACAACTTAAAATCGTAGATAGGACTTCGGTAGAATATAAGACCATTTCAAAATTCCGTTCCTGACAATCTGTTTTAATTTAAGAGGTATAAAATATGTGAACAGCCGCTGGGAAAAGCCCCAGAAATCCAGATCTTTCCTCCTAGGTAGTGCCTTGATGCGCCATAATATTTGGTTCATTTTCATTGCACACTCCATCTGTATTTTAGGCCTAATAATAGTTAAAAATGCACCTTGTAGTCACTCTGGACGAATTCGGGGTTAGTTAGATTTTTTTTGCTAGCCACGCTGTAATTGATATAACTGAAGATATTCCGTAGCGGTGATACGTAAGTAGATTAGTGCTACTAATGTGTAGGAAACCTCACACTGCAGACTGGTGTCACATAAACTCCTTGTTTTATAACATTTTATTAATCTGCTGAACTCTTCTTTCAAAATTTCAAGATGACTGTCCAGAAAAGAAGAAGGTTTTAAAATGGGTATAAAATACATAGCAGGAGACAATGGAAAAAAATAAAAGGCACTCCTGAATAGCCACATAGTTTATTTGACATATGCTTAGGGCCTTGTGTCAAACTTAGAGACCTTTTTTCAACAGGTTGTGTCTGCTGTGTATTTTGGAGGTGCCAGTATCACTGATAATGATCAATTTGACACAGATTGACTGGCCACAGCCATCATGTAGAATTGTATCCAAGGTATGTGGTCTCACCAAATCTCCATCTGCCAAGATCCCTTTCACCTTCCAACAGTGCTAATCCTCCACCTGCCTAAATCATTACTGCCAACCCTTCCACTAGTGTCATTAGCTCTGCTGTGGATTGTGACCATGATCTTTCTTTTTCTAAAAAGAAAAGATATTTTATTTTGAAACAGTTTCAGTTTTCCTAGAACTCATCTTTGCTACTTACCCTTCCCCGATGTCAATAAAAATGACATCAGAAAATCTGAAGTATCCTGTGCTGGTATTTCAGTTTTGAATGGTGATTCAAGAACAGCCCTGGCCAAGATATTCTACAGAACATCAAGAAAGTAGGGAGAGCAGGAGGAAGACTTTTGTGAATCTACTCCTCAAACTTGAGAGATTCTTTGGAGAATTCAATGACCTTTGTATTTCTGTAGTGTAAAAAATGGAATTGCAAAGGAAACGGGAAAAGAATGGGGCACAATTTAATTCTGCCCTGGATTTGAATTAAATTTTGTGCATTTCTAGATGCTGTTTTAATGCTATGGCTGAACTACAGCTCACGTCTACTATTGTATGCATATCATATCCTATCATGATTTGTATAGCTGATTCTGGCTTTTCTGGAAATCCTCTCTGAGGAGAGAGGATTCTCTCTCTGAAGTGATAGCTGTATTATTTCTGACAGAGGAGGATAAAGCCTAAAGGTTTGCTTATCTGTCACTAATGAGTTGAGAACAGTCATTTATTCCATGTTTGTCTCATGTTCCTTGTTTGGAGCATTCATGAAAAATATTTATCCACTGAGCTTCTTGCATGAAATTAACTTTAAAAATGAAAGCAAGAAGTATCTAGAAGGGGTTGAAAAAGTTCCTTTTTTTCATTGAACAGAAACTCCTTTCCTTACAAGAGGACAATATTGCTATGATGTTGCAAGGCAAATTCTGAGGTCTTTATTCAGTGGTTACAGAGGCTTTACAGAGAGGAAACTCCCTCCAGCTCTTGTGGAACTTGTAATTAAAATACAACCAAGGGACCCAGGAAGTGATCAAAATAATAAAAAATTACCATGTAGAGTTTTTTACCAGAAAGCTGGAGGAATATAACTTTTGCATATTAACATTTCTCAGTATACACTTGATGTGCTGAGGGAAGACTTGATGCACAGCTTTGCCTCCTCGTTGCAGCCGTATCTATTTCTAACACACTAAACAATCTGCTTTTCTAAAAGTTTCTTTTTGCTTTACTCCTGCTGTTTCTTTTTTTAAAATAATCTTACTTCTCCCTGCCAATTCCCATATATCTTTCTCACTGTGAGATGTTCCCATTACCAATCCCTCTTCCCCAAGGCTCTGGCATATGATGCCAACCTATATGTTAGCAACCCAGATACCCAGCTGACTATGGAAAGCAAAGACCAACAGGTCAACCCACAGATCAACGAAATCTGACTTCAGGCATCTGAAATGTTTATGTGTCAAATCTGAGCTAACTGAAGAGGTACCTTATACAGTAAATGGAAAGATATAGATCTTTTCGGAGGTTGATTTGTCTTCCATCAAGGAAGCTGGAAGAGCTGCCTGAGATTAGATATAAGATAAACAAGAAAAGTAATATCAATCTGTGTCCAATGGTTCTTTCCATCTGTGCAAGAAATTGTTGTCGGATTTCTCCTTCCCTTGTAGAGAACTAGGCATTTTAAGAAGCACAGGAGTAAAGTGTAACTGCCATGGGGCTGCTTGTTTTTTATAGAAGTAGTCTCAAGTCAGGGCAATTTGAATATTTGCTTTTATTCAACCAAAAAGTAATGCTTGTTTCTTTTTCTTTTTTTTTTCTTTCTACTTTTTTTTTTCTTAAACAACGGCTGAAATTTATGGTGTTCTTTTGTTAAATAGTTATTTGCATATTGCTCCTAACAAACTCCTTCCATCCCTTCAGTTCCTTCAGTTCCATTAGGCTGACTGCTGGACTTCACACAGCTAATGCTTTTCTTTCACTTCTGTGGCTCTAGCAGATATGGCAGGATCATCTGGATGCACAGGGCAAGATTTTTAACCTGTGGAGGTTCATTCAAGGTTCATTTGGCCTAAGATAAATCAACTTTAGTTAGTTTGTAATAAAACTTGAAACAATTTAGGGAGTCCAAAAATAGTCAAGATTAGGTGATTATTATTAGATAAAATTATGTTGCCGTGTATGTCAGTCAAAGTTCAATTTAACTTCATCCATCTTACTCCTCACTTCTACAATTGAGACACAGTATAGTAAGTCTGCTCAGCTGCTATTTTTTTTTTCTTATTATTTTTAACGAAAAATTGTAGTATGGTCCTTCCAAGTGAGAATATTGATTGCTACTGACTGGCAGTGTGCTTGCCATCTTACAAAGTCACGAGTATGTAGTGACTTAGTCCAGGTATACAAAAGAACAGCCTCTAGTTTCCAAAGCAAACCACTTTTATAAAACAACCATACCCCCCGGCCCCCAGATATTCTCCATGCTTAACCCACACTCCACGTTCTCAAAACAGATAAATATGTATTGATGTATGGCATTATGAGCCCATTATTCTAAGCAGATTTTGTGATTTGAGGCTGGATGTCCACCCAACAATGAGGATGCTTATGGTGTCTTCCTTGGAAGGGCAGTAAAAGTAGAAAAATTTAGATAATTATTATACATGTCTCAAAATCAGTGCTTGCAAATTTGGCATAGACAAGTTTTAAAGACACGAATGCACTTATATGTTTTAACATGTGTCTATTACACAGGATCAAGCTAAAAGGATACTTAAAATCAGAACTATGCTTCTAGGGTTGCTTGATTTATTAAAAAATAGGCATCATCAAACTAATTGCATTACTTAAATGTATATTTAAAAGTATATATTTCTCCTTTTTCTCGAAAAACAGTTTCACTAGATACGTGTAATAAATGCTCCATTCTGGATTCCTGCTGCCTATATTTTCCTCTATGGTTTGACGATATAAATAAAGCTTATAATAGATACTGGTAGATTACATTTACAGTTATTTGTTTAGGAAAACTACTAAGGGCAGTAAGAAGCTTTGACATACCTTGCAAAGGCTTCATTTAAATTGAAAGCTGCTTGAATCTATCCAGCATTAGATGGTTCAGATGCTGGTTACAGAGTGGAAGCTATTCTTAATCTATGTTCACTCTAATGGTAGCTATTTCAGCAATTTATTGCTGGTATTTGCACATCCCTGAAATCTTATCTTTCAACCTCTTTTGTCTTAGAAATGTTTCATGGCTAGGTAATGTTGCAAATTGTTTGCTTTCTGTTATTTTTTGTATATGTGTGAAACTGGTGTATTTAGAACATTATAAGACCTCAGACCCTGCTCCCACAGTTCAACCTATGTGGGTTCTCAGGGCCATGAATGCACAGCCAATTGTGGTATTTGATCTTAAAAGCTTTTTCCGTCTGATTTCATGACTGTGACCTACCTCCACTTAAAATAAAAGTATTTTATATGCCTCCCTATTCTGCCACTTCACCTGCCATTTTAGAGAAGTAATTTCCATCCCATGGTTTCAGTTCCCATATGGTATTGTAAAACAATTGGAAGAAAACAGATGTCTGAGATTTCAAACATCAATTAACTGCCATACTTTACTGACATATATTTCCCATTGTGATAGTGAGAGTTTATTCTTATTGTTACCAACCTCAGAACATTGGTATAATGAAAGCAGTGAAGCATCAATCAACGAAAGGCATAAAAGAAGTTGGAGGAAAAAAAGGGAATGGAACAAAAATCTGTAAGGAGTGAATTTAGGAGAAATACATTAACTGACTTAAATAGAAAGAGATTTCATCAATTTTAAGTTTACATGCCATCCAAAGAGTTTGAGTTGGACTGATGGTTAAGATAGTTTCTAGATGTCTGTGGGCAAATGGGTCTCCTGTGTGTAACTTACTCTCCAGCTACAGCATGTGCTTATGCAGACCTTATTATTTGTGGCCAGGAGGAGTGGCACAAAGCAGCCCCCAAAAAAGCAATATTCCTGGCGGCCCCAATGCTGTTTTCTGATCTCTGTCACATGAGGTTGTAGCATATTTGTATTCTTCTTGTATGGCAAAGCATAAGATGTAGGGTTTATACTACCTAATTTCTGATTTCTATAGATGTCTACATACAAGGCTAATCAGCTGTCTTTCCGTTAATTAAATGCAGTGTAATAATCTCACCCTTATATACAACTCTAAAGAGGTCTAGTGGTCAGTACATTAGAGACTTCTGTTTCTCTCCACTGACTATGAAAGGTTCTAATACAATTTGCTTAAATGCATGAATATTCACTGTGAATCTGCAGTTTGAAAACTAAAAGCCCTTAAAACTTTTGCATTATAAACATTGTATTCTTGATTGGTTTAGGGTGAAACATTTGGAAAGGACCATGGAGATAGCCGAAATACTTTCGGTGATTTAGATTTTTAAAAATCTGTTTCCTGGGTGAGGGACATAAAATCCACATATTACAACTGAAAAAAATACAAGGAGAAAGAAGTATGAAGATAAATATTTAAGTTACAGTAGTAATGAGGTGTGATATACTTGGATTTACGCATTCATTTCAATTGGTTGTGGGCTGAAGTTTTTGTTACCTGTCTTAGCTTCAGTTTAACTACCCTATGGTAGTCTTCTGGACAGAGAAGAGAGGTCAGAGAAAATAAGTGACTTAGCCTTTCAGAAATAGTTTTTGTTAGGTCAGAAAGCAGTTATAAGCTTTGTGACTCTCTGAAATGCTGTTCAACTGAACAATGCAGGGTGTATGCTTTTCTGTTACTTTTTTTTCCAGAGTCTGCCTCCATTTGTTTGTCATGGCATGCTTCTCAGCAGGGGTTTTCCATCTTATCTCTTCACTGACATTTCTGTTTTCTTTCTCTCCACCTTCGTTCCCACACCCAGTAGTATCTCAGTTGTATCTTGATATGGGCACAGGATACAATTTTACTACCAGCATCTCAGCAGAGCTGTCAGTGGTTACTGAGTAGAAGCAATTCATAGCTGTGGAGTTTTCCACAATCTATACACTGCTCTTTAAAAAGTCGGTTTGTTTTGTTTTGTTTGTTTTGTTTTGGTGTGGGTTTTTTTGTTTGTTTTTGTTTTCAAGATGCAGAATAAGTTCAATAGGACGGCTATCATGGCCGCCTTTTAGTTCTGGAAAAGGACTGCTGTAAAATTTTAAACACCTATAACTGAAGGGAAATATTCTATTTGATATTTCAGCAATATACTCTTCTCTCAGGTGGATCATGTACCCCCTTGATATCGTGTTACTGTGGATTTAGACGGCATGGGCTAAAACCTCTTTTTGAAGTTCAGCATATTAGGGACAGTCATAAGGAGAAGATCTTAGGGGAAAGACAATATTTTTTAATAGATCAAGTGTTAATGTTGGAAAACAAAAAATCTTTGATCATGCAAAGCCCTTCATCAGTTAAGATCCCCATAGCTGCCTTAACACCATTACCACATAGTCACATTCCTAAAAAATATGAATTTAAAATCCTAAAATTAAAAAGTCTGTTGAATTATTTGTAACAGTGTACATAATATTAGCTAGATATTCAGCAATAATCGTATAACTGGACAGATTGCATGTTCCAGTTAATTGCAATTGTTTTTGAGCTTGCATATTTCAAAAGCAAACATTATTTGTACACTTCAAGATTTTTCTGCTAATGAAGCAATAACATTTTAACAAGAACGGATAATGAATTTTTAGTACAGAAATACACAGCAGTGTAATTTGAACTGCAGAATCACTTTCTCTGTTGTACTTGAACCATTGCTTCATTTGCTTCAGTAGAAGGAAATATCACAACTGCCTACTAATTATGTTAATGTTATAGGAGATAAAGTGTCATTTCAGCTCACCTAGAGAATTACCTGTCTTATTCTACCTATTTCTACTACTTACTTAAAGGATTCTGAACTCACAAAGCACAAACTCACTCTTCTAATAATATAATAAAAAACAAAACCAAAATCAAACAGCAAAATATAATTTCAGTATAATTCTTTAGAAACTCCTTAATATTTTCTTATGTGTCTTCTGGGAAATAAATAACTGAGAATTTCACAGGTGATTAATTAGTGATGGGACATCATGCAAGAAAAAAGTTGTTACTGGGTAACAAAGCAAATTTTACTCTTGTGATAAATAATTGTGATAATCTCTGTGCAAGTTCCCTACTTCCTCAACTGGAAAAACTCACAGCTTTTTTTTTTTTTTTATTGCTCCTGTTGTTTCTAATAACATTAACTAATAACTACCAAGGCAAGCATGCAAGAAGATGGAAATTGCTTGTCATAGACTGGACTCTTACAGCATACGTATAGTCAGGGTTGACAAGCAAGGAAACACAGGTACTGAATCACAAGCTGTTTCTTATGTGTAGAAACCTACCAGAGCAAGGTAAGAAAAAGTTTTAATTTTGTTTGTTGTAGCACCTTTAAATTTTTCTGATGTGACAGAGAAACCGGGGGCAATTAGGATCTCCTTCCTTTAATATGTTGTGGGATGTATCTTACAGTAAACTGTCTACAAGAGAGATGTTTACGGAGGCTATCTCTATTTTCTCTGCAGTGACTATAAACAACCAGTCCAGATAACTGGATGTCTGCATGGAAGCCCAGTTTCTGTTGAAATTAATCATACCATTTATGTTTTTATCTTAGCTACCTTCTTTTCAGTTTTATGGCAGGAAGAAATATCAGCAGATACAGCTCCTACAGCTCCAATCAAGAAGTTTCTGAGTTTCACGGATCTTTCCATTTACTATCCCTCCCTCCCTGGACAGTGGAGAAATGTTAGAAGCAGCAGGTAGGAAGAAATGCACTGGCAGCTTGTAGGAGTGTGAGATGAGTATGTGATGAAGGGGTGTGGCAGCAGTGTAATGGGAGAAAATCTGAAAAGTGGGAGTCCTTGTGAAAAGAAAGAGGTGAACAAAAACTAGAGCAGAGAAATGTATGCTTTATTTAGAATGGTAGCCGAAAAGATATGGGGCGAAAGTGTAATAGGAGGTTTATGGAAACATGAGTCATTGTAGGAAAAGAGGAGTTGAACAGAAAGACTTACACAAAAGAGTTGGAGGGAAATTTTAAAAAAGGAGGAAAAGTTAGCTGACATATAGACTTGTATTCATATGAGAAATGAATAAAGAAACTAGTGGTTATCAAGCCCATAAAAGAAATGACAGGGGAAATACAAAAGAAGTTACAAAATGATGAATGTTAAGGAGAAGGTAGGGTATTTCTTTCACTCTTAAAAAAAAAAAAAAAAAAAAGAATAATTAACTTTTGATGAAGTTAGCAGTCCCTGGACTCAAAAAGGGAAAAAACTGGAGACTTGTGAAATGTGTTGTCAGATGACGTCCTTGAAAGTAAAAGCTTATATAGACTTGAGATGAAAAAAGTCTGAGGAAGGGTAAGTCATTTAAAGTTACTAATTATATAGAAACCAGAGGCAATTCAGCAAATTCATTGTACTGAAAATGTTTGGAGGCTGAGAGAATTCTGGAAGTATCATGTATGTGTGTTTTGTTCATATTTCACCCTAGGTATTTGCTTATAGCCACTGCTAGAGAAAACATACTGAGTTAGATGATCCTTGGTCTGACAGAGCATGGTTGCATTTATTTACTAAGTGAGAGAAGGAGAAAAAAGCAGTATGCTATTACAGTTTAGGAAGCATTATGGAGGCAGTATTTAGGAAATACATTTTTTTCAGAACATACATTTAAGAAATATATGCTTGGGAATTATTATTTTTCAAGCAAGTCTTGTTAAGTACATCTATCTATAGAAAGAATTTCAAAATCTATTTTTAGTCAGTAACTTATAGTACAATCTGAATCTTTTTGAGATGCCTTGTTTTGATATATATAATCTATCTATCTATATATAATAGATATAGATATATATAAACAAAGAAAACAGGACCCAATTCCCAAATCCTATTCTTAATAATATTCCATTTCATTTATCCTAACTGGAAGAGATTTATCTAAAGTCTGTATTGATGTCAGGGAAACTAGACTTGTGCCAGTTAACTCAAGAGACTGTTGTACAATGGCTTATCTCAGACAAAGCCTTCCAAAGCCACCACGTCACGAAAAGGCCAAAGGCCATGCCACTCTTTTGTATGGTCTTCCATCAAACCATGTTTATTGACACCCAAAAGCTGGGCTCCTAAAGAAAGCAGTAGGGGTCTTAGCACTGTGTTGCGCTTGTCAGTGCAATGAGAGACACATCAAACATCTGCTTCCTTTCATTTATGGATACTGATAGGTGCATTTTAAATGAATTTGTACTTAGAAAAAGTGATGAATAGCTTAAGAAGAGCAATATGCACACAATAGAAGTACCCTGCTCAGGTAGCCATGCAAATAGTTGTACAGGAAGCAGCTTAATCTTCCTTACTAATGCCTGAAAGGATGGGGACATCCATCAAATAAGGTATAATTGTCTTTCTCTAATATAAGTGACTATTACAATTTTCTTAATATAATGGACTCAGAAATATCTTAAATCTGTCAGATTAATAAACAAACAAGCTCAGCATAGTGGCCAGCCGAGAGGTCAGATCAGGTTGCCCTGAGGTTAATTGGAGTTTTTCTACTGAATTAAATTAGGTAAGTGTTCAGCAGAAAATGCTTGAACTTCCCTGAATGGCTTCTTTTCAGTGAAGGGTAGGTGAACATAAGCGAGCTTTGGTTGCATATTATGTCCAAGGCACAACTTTTTCTTGTAACTTTAATCTGTGAACTAAACCTCACTTTTTTGCTTTTCTCATCTTTATAACCATTCTTACCTACTATCTATCAGTAATGAACTTCAAACAGCACGTACTGAAAACAAAATGGACTTTCATACTGTTTTTTATTCTGTAATGTTGCTAATTGTTGTGCAGACAGCAGGCATAAAATGGCAGCCCACAGGCTCTGTCTTGCAAACTGTAGTATAAAGACTGCACTATTTTTATTGAGATATTCTCTTTTGCTGATTAAGCTGTGACTGCATCATTCAGAGAGTGAGCAGATTGACATTGTTAAAAACTGTATCATTCATTCAGTAGGATAGATAGATAGGAAAGAAACAGAGTGTTAGGAATTAATAACAATGATAATTGAGCTTCATTCTGTTGTCCATCCAGCATAATATTTATTCTATCTTTTGTTAATTTGAATGTCATTCTAGTGATAGCTAGGTCTACCTATCCTAGATGAAATTCACAGTATTGGACAGAGTGCTGGATCATACAGGAACTGTTACTTTTAAAGCATTGTATACAAATATTATTACATATTTGTGTGTGTGTTCAGGAAAAGGAGAGAGTCAGAAAGAGCGAAAAAGAGGAAACTAAGAACACAGAAAAGAGCAAAACAGTAGCACTTTCTTTAAAACCTTGCTCCTAACCCCTTATTTAACTGTGTCGATAAAAGTGATTCAAATTCTAAAAATGAGGCCAGTGGGGGATTGCAGGGGCTTAACACTTCAAGCAATTGATCTTGAATTTAGAAACCTAAATTCTAGCAATCAAATCTGAAAGTTTTTGTAAGCTCTTCTCATATTAATAGGGACTGTTTTTTTCCTCATATTACCCTTCGTTCCATTCATATATTTTTATCTATAACAAAGAAAGGGAGCTCCAAAGCTTAACCAGAGAAAGGGAGTGTGGTTAGAAATTGAAACATAAAATGTCAGAGTTAGTATGAGTTTTATTTTTGGTATTGATTACATCAAACTGTGCCTTAAATGTAAATCTTTGGCAGATTTTTTGCAGTGTTGCTGGGTTTAATTTACATTTTTTGGAAAGTGTACTTATTCGCTATCAAAATTAATGCAAGTCACAAATAAAAGAACTTTTAGCTTGGGGGAAAAATATCCTATGAGAATCCATTTGTTGTGTTTTTCTTAATAACTTTTTGTTTACTTTTTCTTTTAACTAGTGAAAGCCTTTTGCTCACTAATAAGTATGCCTCAAAAGGCTAAGAGGTGCAGTTAAACACCAAAATAGTGAGATGCTCATTCAAGTTATATTTGATTTACATAGGCCCATGCTAATCGGAAGTTTCTTTTTTTTCACTTCCCTTTCAGAAAGGAAAAATTATCTACTGATAATTTACTAGAAACAAATTTTCATACAAATTTGCATGCAAATTTTCATTTATGAGCTTTGATAAAACCAACCAAACAATCAAACAAAAACTGTTTTTAAGTAATCTTTTGACAAGTTGGTAGTGCTTTCTGTCAGGTTACATCTTGGAAGTGGCACTCTTTTCCCCTTTAACTAGGAGACTTTTTAGTTTTTCCTCTGTCTTGAGATACATGGTTCAGGTCTATTCTGTTTTCTAATTTACAGAGTTAAGATTTGACTCTAAGTAACACAAACACCAGGGTCTTTGGGGATTAGAATGTTTTCTTTTAATTATTTTCATATGTGATAAATAAGCTAAAAAAAAAATTCAAATTGATAGGTCTCGAGTTCATCAAAACATTGAAGAGAAAGCAAACAAACACACTTCCATCTCTGCCAAGTTTAGAATTTTCCTGGGAAAGGAAATCCATTTTTTTATCAGCCCAAATCTAGCCTTTCCTGCTCCAAGCTGGATAAAAGTGTGTACCACCTACTGTTTATATGTTTTCAGGAACTTATAAGCTCCTAGAAGATTTGGATTAACTTATTTTATCAGACATAAGAAAGCATAAAGTTCCACTCTACTTGTTAATTCATTTTAAATAATTGTCTTCCCTGGATCCTCTGCCTACATCTCAAATGAGGAAAAAAGTAAAGAGGAAAAAAATAAACTGGTAAGAATAATTCAAAAGAACATGTAGCTATACATATCCATAGTTATATAACTGCATGTATATATATATATATGTGTGTGTATATATATATATGTTTCATATGTATATATTTAAATATTTAATAGTAATGTGTATACACTTCACTCATTTAAGGCCTGTGAAACAGGAGTTAGAAAAAAATTGGAAAGCTTGTATCCATATCAAGAACTTCAGTGAGCAATTTTGGGCACTTTGATTCCTGGCTTGCTGTCTTTTCCCCTTCTCTTCCATCAACCTCTCTCCCTCCCTCCCCTCCATTCATCGGTACCTTACACTTACTGCTGAAACAACCTGCAGCCTCTCGAGCCAGAGGGCTCCAGTACTTGTACAGTTGTTTGTCAGTGTTTTACCTTACCCTTACCATGGCCCTGTGTGGTACTCTTCCACTGAAGAATTCATGGAGGATCGATGCAGCCCTTGGTTGGGAGGAATTCCACGTGAAAAGGGAGAAGGAAGAAAATGACAAGTGGTTATTGAGTCCCTGGGACTTCAAAGAAAGTAAATTAAATGTTTTTCATACTGTGAGCAGTTCTCTGTATTTTTCAGTTAGGAATTGCGCCACAAGCAAAATAATTAAAAGGAGGAGCTCCACTGCAGTCTTGTTTTTCACTCCTTATCTAAACAGCACCGAGAATACCACAGATCTAATGTAAGATGTGACTTAGAAAGTAAAAAAAAAAAGGAAGGAAAGTTTCCCTGGTTACAAATATACTCACAGTGCCCTACTCACAGCATGAAAAAGAGGGTTAATAAGATAACAAAGTATGTGATGAAGTGCAGCAAGATTGCACTGCTGCATGCAACGTGTGAGTGGAGACAGCCATTAATTACTTTCAGACTCTTAAGAACTGCAACACAAACACTATTAATACACTTCTCCTAATAGCCACTAAAACACAACACCTTCATAGGAGGCTAGCTTCACTCTGCAGTACTGAAGAGCCTGATGCTTGGGAGGAGGTATCTAGGCATGAGGGGACCAAGGTGTCTTATGTTCCAGATGGAAGTAGAGAGGTCCAACACATGTTTTTTTTGCTGTATTGTCCATGGAGATACTTTATCTCACGTTGCACAATGACACAAGAACTACATGAGATCCATGTTGTTAGGTCTAGCTGTATTCACTAGATGGCCATTAGATTGCACAGCTGTTTGGAGTGTTGAAATTTGAAGAAAACATCCTTCCTAGTCTCCGTCCCTCTGATACAGCATAGATAACTGTTATTTCCCTATTTGTTATTTCTTCACACTCCAGTGTTTCCCAAACCCCTTTAATTGTTCTATATATGTCAGTGTTTCACTGAGTTCTCCTTCTACCTGGCTGCTGTGTGTCTGCTTGCCCCACTCACCCCACACAGCTGTTACTGTCCTCAGACCACCCAAGCTGCTCCACAGCTGACACACTTGCACCCTTCACTTAAAAGAGCAGGAATTCATTGCTTAATGGGTTGATCAGCTGATAGACAGATCAGCTCAGCAAATAATTTCCAAGTATTTATCTAATACAAAGGGGCAGCTCAACTTTCTGCTCCAAAGACATCAAGCATCAGCCCCTTCATGGGCTGACTGACAGGTTTTAGTTTTAATCTAAGTCTTCTGTCTAATGAAAATTTTCTATATTTGAAGGAAGGATGAGAGAGCGTTCTGCTGTGTGGAGACTCCACTCCT
This sequence comes from Oxyruncus cristatus, assembly GCA_013399855.1. Taxonomy (NCBI): domain Eukaryota; kingdom Metazoa; phylum Chordata; class Aves; order Passeriformes; family Cotingidae; genus Oxyruncus; species Oxyruncus cristatus. The sequence continues at coordinate 3,316,316 of VXAY01007342.1, forward strand.
CTGTCTAGTATTATGCCCAACTTTAGCCTGGAAACCTGGAGCTCAGTCATTTTCCAGCAAAAATTCCACGACTCTTAAACAACTTGTTTATCCAGTTTGATTTTTACAAATATATGGCAAAGGGTGATGTTCCTGCTTTATTTCAATAAATATCTGGGGGAAAAAAAGAATAAAATTGTTATTACTAATAATGTAACTATTCTGTGTCTGACACCGAGTGTGTTCCCTTTTGATCTCATCCAACAGTGAGAAGCACAAGCCACCCTTTCTGGAAAAGACAGGATGCCAAGGAGATCTGCACTGCTTCAGATCACTCCTCCCAGCTACAAAAATACATGAGCATAGCTGTTCACTTCAAAGAAGCATTATGGAGACAAGGGCCTTCCTTTTCTTTCAGCCTGCTCTGCAAAAGTCTTTAGCAGCTTATGATGAGATGAGAGATAGTGGTGACATGCTGGAGCTCTGTGTGACTCACCACTAACACCTTGGGAAAACATTTTGAAAACAACATTGAATTTTCTGTCAATCATAATCCACACAGACCACGTATACTAACCAGGAAAGTGCAAATTGTAAGATTGGTCATTGGTCTCCTATTCTAAGTGTTACTACAACAAAATAGTCTGAATTTAGGTATTGTTTCGCTAGCTTAAATTACCTTAATATTAAGTAAAGATAAGATCAAAAGTTGCCTCTCTGTACTGGATTATCTCTTATCCTGTGATATATTATTGATCTACTGTATGTATACTTAATTGTTTAAGAGTAAACTAAATTGTTTAGCACTTAAACCACTGAAAAAGAAAGAGAGTAAAAGAGAGTCTGTATAACTTCAGATATATTTCTTGAATTCTGCATGTACACTTCACTGTTCTAAACATTAATTGAAAATATAAACTTATATTTATGTTTAAAATTTGAAGGTAATTCACAATGCAAGGAAAGCTTATAAATAAAGTGTTGCAGTGTAATTTGAATCTTTATAAAGATATAATGTTTTTGTGTTTTATTATACTTCTGTGCTAATATTTAGAATCTAAATGTGTAAAATTATTTATGTGCTTATGAGATTAGCAACATAATTGCAAATAATTTCAAAGTCCAATATAAATTTACATTTAACTTATTAAACTGTTATTTGGATTCCAGTAAAATTCTTACAATAAGAAAATATTGGACTGGATGGTTGTCTGCAGAGTGGGTAGTGTGATTTTTGAGGTCTATATGTAATATCACACAGTTAGGGTCTCTTTCAGTTTTGAAAACCGTCCTCTACCCCATTCTGTCAGTGACATACCAGTTACACAGAGTTGGGAAAACCTGCAAATACTTCATCCTTTCTTTCTTCCATCTTTTTTTTATTTTAATAATGAAGTATTAAAATATATATAAAAATCAAATTTTACGCTTTTTTAAATGGCTATGAATAGATTCTTAGAATTTGACTTTAGACAATCCATCACAATTATAAATGTCAGTTTCCAATTTGCTGACATCTGAAAATACAACATGGAGTCAAATTTATGTCCTTTTAACTGAAGAAGACAAACACCTAAATATGAGTTAATCATATAGTTTGTATTTATATCATCAGAGAAAAAATATAAAAATATATATATACATTTAATATACCTAATGAAGGGGGTTCAGATGAATTGCATTAAAGGTCCCTCTGAAGATGATATACAACCAATTCCTGGATCTGTGCTTCTCCAGGAATTGGTTGTAGTGAGAAAAAAAATGCCTAGACATTCACAACCTTAAGTTTATACATTTGATCACAAATCATGCAGCGTTTGAATCTTTCCCAAAGAAAGTGGGTAGCTTGCTATATATTGCCAAGTTCTATAAGGAAACTTGGCTAGTTAAGTAGATATGATGCTGACAACTATTTTTTTTTTTTTTTTAATACACTTTTTACGCACTGGGGTCCCTCACAGAATTTTCACAACAATTTATTTGAAGTTCAAGATACTCTCTCTTTTCAGAAACAGACCATTAGGGAACTGCCAGTGTGGTTGCAGCCTTATTGTAAAATGGCTTCCTCTGCCCCACCTTCTTTGGAAGCATTGAATGGGTTTCTGGCTTTAGCCATTCCTTACCGATTCATTAATAATTTACTGAAGCAGATACAAAGAACAATGCCAGAAAAAGGTTTATGTGGACTTCAACATTTTTCTGTGAAACTTATTCTTATGCTGGTATCTGCTTAGCTGCCTAGATGGTACTGTATGGAGTGTCTGCTGATTTTCATATATATTCAATATCAAAAGAAAAGCCCATCAGACATCACGGGGGGAAGATAAGAAATAACTGAAAACTGTAGCCACAAGTAAACAGTCACCAAGCATCTCTGAACCAAACAAATGCTGCTCTGAACTTATGGTACATTTCTGTTTTCAAAATACAAGCTGAAGAAATGCATGCTGAGGTATTGGCAGATCCCAATAATTTTTATGGCTGCTGTTCTCAGGGGAGTTTAACACAGATCAGTTTCTGTAAGACTTCTTTAAGCAAAGCAATAGATTTCTGAGGGAGAGTGCAAAAAATGCATCCTCTACTGTTATTGAATGATAAGGTGCATGAAAAACTGGGGACATCTTTTTCAGCTTTTTCAAGTGGGTTTTTTGGGGGGTGTTTTGTCTATTTAATGACAATAATACTTAATAATACTTAACAATTGAGAGTGACTCTTCTGATTTTATTTCTGAGGACTTTAAGAACAGTTTCCAAATTGGTTTGTCATACCTAAGAAATTTTCAAGAAGCTGAGGAATGAGAGGAGTTAGGTAGCATAAAAACACTTTTAGTTTTCCTAATTCTAACAGAATGTTCCTGTCAAGCATTAGCTAATCTAAAAATTTTGTTCCTTGTTCAGAGTAGAGGTGTCTATTGAAGGCAGGCCAAAGAGATGTGCTCTTCAGCTAAGATAAAAAAGGTAATATGATGATTATATATGGTCAGCTGTGGGAAATGTCTTTCTTTGCATATAATTTGTTCCATTGTGCAAAGTGCTCCCCTGGCAGTTTCTTTAGTCTGTGAATCTGTAGAGCCTTCTGTGAAGACTGCTTTTTGTCAGTCATTCTCTGATAAAGGTAAGTTTTATATTGCTCTTTAGGTTCTTTATCTTACATAATAATAGTGATATATATAATTTGTTGAGGGATATTCTCTCCTTTGTTTACTTCCCCAAGGAGCTGACCACAGAAACCTTCTATGTTAGCCCAATGTGGAATTTGATTCATTTTTAACAGACAGCTATCCCCAAATTCTCTGGACAGCAGTAGCATCTACACTGCTACTGAAATTAAAATCTAGATGATTTGGATTTTATATATGTGTGTTGGTAAGTTTGCAGGTCAAGCAAGAATATAGCTCCAGTAATGACACTTACAGTTATTAGGTATCCTGTATATTCTATCAAAGGTTTCCTGTTCTTTTTTCATTCACCAGACATTTTGAACCTCATATTTTGCCACATTTTAAAAATTTCTATTATTCCTTCCTAGTTTTTCAGTTTCTAAATATCACTGTTCATAAATTTTGATTTGGGTGCTTTTCCCACAGTTGTATTCCTGTTTTCTGATGAAATTTATTTACTGCTTATATTTATATCACTAACGATTCCTCTAAAAATTATTAAGCATTTTCTAGTATATTTGGGTGTTCTACTGTAAAAGTGGAGTTACGCTGCTGATGCTTTTGTTACTTTTCTTTATCTTAGCATCTTACAGTTACTGTTCTCATCAACACTAACAGTAACAGTTCCTTGTTTCTGGCATCATCTATCATATTACATTCATACATAATACTTTGTTCAAGAAATACCAAGATTTTTTTGTCATTGCAATGCTGTCCTCTCCATCTAAGCAGGTTGCGAGCATAATGCATATTATGACTGGCAAATATAGACATCTGTAGCTGCTGCTGGTGTGCTTTTCTAAAAGGAAAACATCGTGGGTTTCTTGCCAGGTATAGCTGGAGTAAAATTCAAGAACAGCTACTTGTGTTGGCTTCACACCAGCTGTCTGAGACCACAGGGAAAACTTCCCCCTCTCCTCTTCTCCCGGACCGAAGGAAAAAAAAACTATAGAAAATGAAGAACTCAAAACCAACCGAATTATATCAAAATATATATCTTAGTATATATTTACAGTTATATACATCTAGAATATTATGTACAATATTAGGGATCCAGAGCACACACCCTTCTCCCAGAAAGAAAGGGAAAAGGAAAGGGGAAAAAGGGAAAAGGGGAAAAACAGATATACACAATCAAAAACTAAGAACTAGCAAAATAAAGAACTAGCAAAACTTAATCTCACCACATCCCTTAGAAAAACAGGATCACTTGATCCAGCCAACACTCTCCAATCTCCCACGTGGCAAACCAGTAGTTGCTGCAGGCCTCAGCTGATAGATAAGCAAGACCAA